>CAWWDY010000994.1:0-71111 GCA_963942605.1 Poecilus cupreus
TGACGATAAAATAGCTGTTTTAAACTTGCAAAAACATAGCAATACGCTGTTTTCAACTACTCAAACTGATAAATTCATGTTTCCTACGTTTGAAACAGTGGATTTTTGTGAAATCACGATAAAATTGCTGTTTTAAACTTGCAAAAACATAGAAAAACGCTGTTTTGAACTATTCAAACTGATAAATTCAGGTTTCTTTTGTGCGAAACGGCGATTTATGAGAAATGACGATAAAATTGCTGTTTTAAACTTGCAAAAACATAGAAAAACGCTGTTTTGAACAATTCAAACTGACAAATTCATGTTTCTTTCGTGCGAAACGGCGTTTTATGAGAAATGACGATAAAATTGCTGTTTTAAACTTGCAAAAACATAGAAAAACGCTGTTTTCAACTATTCAAACTGATAAATTCATGTTTCTTTCGTGCGAAACGGCGATTTATGAGAAATGACGAAAAAATTGCTGTTTTAAACTTGCACAAACATAGAAAAACGCTGTTTTGAACTATTCAAACTGACAAATTCATGTTTCTTTCGTGCGAAACGGCGATTTATGAGAAAAAACGATAAAATTGCTGTTTAAACTTGAAAAAACATAGAAACACGCTGTTTTTAACTATTCAAACTGATAAATTCAGGTTTCTTTCGTGCGAAACGGCGATTTATGAGAAATGACGATAAAATTGCTGTTTTAAACTTGCAAATACTTAGAAAAACGCTGTTTTGAACTATTCAAACTGACAAATTCATGTTTCTTTCGTGCGAAACGGCGATTTATGAGAAATGACGATAAAATTGCTGTTTAAAACATGCAAAAACATAGAAAAACGCTGTTTTCAACTATTCAAACTGATAAATTCATGCTTCTTTCGTGCGAAACGGCGATATATGAGAAATAACGATAAAATTGCTGTTTTAAACTTGCAAAAACATAGAAAAACGCAGTTTTGAACTATTCAAACTGACAAATTCATGTTTCTTTCGTGCGAAACTGCGATTTATGAGAAATGACGATAAAATTGCTGTTTAAACTTGAAAAAACATAGAAACACGCTGTTTTGAACTATTCAAACTGACAAATTTATGTTTCTTTCGTGCGAAACGGCGATTTTTGAGAAATGACGATAAAATTGATGTTTTAAACTTGCAAAAACATAGAAAAACGCTGTTTTTAACTATTCAAACTGATAAATTCAGGTTTCTTTTGTGCGAAACGGCGATTTATGAGAAATGACGATAAAATTGCTGTTTAAACTTGCAAATACATAGAAAAACGCTGTTTTGTACTATTCAAACTGACAAATTCATGTTTCTTTCGTGCGAAACGGCGATTTATGAGAAATGGCGATAAAATTGCTGTTTTAAACTTGCAAAAACATAGAAAAACGCTGTTTTCAACTATTCAAACTGATAAATTCATGTTTCTTTCGTGCGAAACGGCGATTTATTAAAAATGACGATAAAATTGCTGTTTTAAACTTGCAAAAACATAGAAAAACGCTGTTTTGAACTACTCAAAATGACAAATTCATGTTTCTTTCGTGCGAAACGGCGATTTATGAGAAATAACGATAAAATTGTTGTTTTAAACTTGCAAAAACATAGAAAAACGCTGTTTTCAACTATTCAAACTGATAAATTCATGTTTCTTACGTTCGAAACGGTGGATTTTTGTGAAATCACGATAAAACTGCTGTTTTAAACTTGCAAAAACATAGAAAAACGATGTTTTCAACTATTCAAACTGATAAATTCATGTTTCTTTCGTGCGAAACGGCGATTTATGAGAAATGACGATTTATGAGAAATGACGATAAAATTGCTGTTTTAAACTTGCAAAAACATAGAAAAACGCTGTTTTGAACTATTAAGACTGACAAATTCATGTTTCTTTCGTGCGAAACGGCGATTTATGAGAAATGACGAAAAAATTGCTGTTTTAAACTTGCAAAAACATAGAAAAACGCTGTTTTCAACTATTCAAACTGATAAATTCATGTTTCTTTCGTGCGAAACGGCGATTTATGAGAAATGACGATAAAATTGCTGTTTTAAACTTGCAAAAACATAGAAAAACCCTGTTTTGAACTATTCAAACAGACAAATTCATGTTTCTTTCGTGTGAAACGCCGATTTATGAGAAATGACGATATAATTGCTGTTTTAAACGTGCAAAAACATAGAAAAACGCTGTTTTCAACTATTCAAACTGACAAATTCATGTTTCTTTCGTGCGAAACGGCGATTTATGAGAAATGACGCTAAAATTGCTGTTTTAAACTTGCAAAAACATAGAAAAACGCTGTTTTGAACTATTCAAACTGACAAATTTATGTTTCTTTCGTGCGAAACGGCGATTTATGAGAAATGACGATAAAATTGCTGTTTTAAACTTGCAAAAACATAGCAAAACGCTGTTTTGAACTATTCAAACTGATAAATTCATGTTTCTTTCGTGCGAAACGGCGATTTATGAGAAATGACAATAAAATTGCTGTTTAAACTTGTAAAAACATAGAAAAACGCTGTTTTCAACTATTCAAACTGATAAATTCATGTTTCTTTCGTGCGAAACGGCGATTTAAGAGAAATGACGATAAAATTGCTGTTTTAAACTTGAAAAACATAGAAAAACGCTGTTTTCAACTATTCAAACTGATAAATTAATGTTTCTTTCGTGCGAAACGGCGATTTATGAGAAATGACGAAAAAATTGCTGTTTTAAACTTGCGAAAACATAGAAAAACGCTGTTTTCAACTATTCAAACTGACAAATTCATGTTTCTTTCGTGCGAAACGGCGATTTATGAGAAATGACGATAAAATTGCTGTTTTAAACTTGCAAAAACATATAAAAACGCTGTTTTGAACTATTCAAACTGACAAATTCATGTTTCTTTCGTGTGAAACGGCGATTTATGAGAAATGACGATAAAATAGCTGTTTTAAACTTGCAAAAACATAGAAAAACGCTGTTTTGAACTATTCAAACTGACAAATTCATGTTTCTTTCGTGTGAAACGCCGATTTATGAGAAATGACGATAAAATTGCTGTTTTAAACTTGCAAAAACATAGAAAAACGCTGTTTTGAACTATTCAAACTAATAAATTCAGGTTTCTTTCTTGCGAAACGGCGATTTATGAGAAATGACGATAAAATTGCTGTTTTAAACTTGCAAAAACATAGAAAAACGCTGTTTTTAACTATTCAAACTGATAAATTCAGGTTTCTTTCGTGCGAAACGGCGATTTATGAGAAATGACGATAAAATTGCTGTTTTAAACTTGCAAATACATAGAAAAACGCTATTTTGAACTATTCAAACTGATAAATTCATGCTTCTTTTGTGCGAAACGGCGATATATGAGAAATGACGATAAAATTGCTGTTTTAAACTTGCAAAAACATAGAAAAACGCAGTTTTGAACTATTCAAACAGACAAATTCATGTTTCTTTCGTGCGAAACGGCGATTTATGAGAAATGACGATAAAATTGCTGTTTTAAACTTGAAAAACATAGAAACACGCTGTTTTGAAATATTCAAACTGAAAATTTATGTTTCTTTCGTGCGAAACGGCGATTTATGAGAAATGACGATAAAATAGCTGTTTTAAACTTGCAAAAACATAGCAATACGCTGTTTTCAACTACTCAAACTGATAAATTCATGTTTCCTACGTTCGAAACAGTGGATTTTTGTGAAATCACGATAAAATTGCTGTTTTAAACTTGCAAAAACATAGAAAAACGCTGTTTTGAACAATTCAAACTGATAAATTCAGGTTTCTTTTGTGCGAAACGGCGATTTATGAGAAATGACGATAAAATTGCTGTTTTAAACTTGCAAAAACATAGAAAAACGCTGTTTTGAACAATTCAAACTGACAAATTCATGTTTCTTTCGTGCGAAACGGCGTTTTATGAGAAATGACGATAAAATTGCTGTTTTAAACTTGCAAAAACATAGAAAAACGCTGTTTTCAACTATTCAAACTGATAAATTCATGTTTCTTTCGTGCGAAACGGCGATTTATGAGAAATGACGATAAAATTGCTGTTTTAAACTTGCAAAAACATAGAAAAACGCTGTTTTGAACTATTCAAACTGATAAATTCAGGTTTCTTTCGTGCGAAACGGCGATTTATGAGAAATGACGATAAAATTGCTGTTTTAAACTTGCAAAAACATAGAAAAACGCTGTTTTGAACTATTCAAACTGACAAATTCATGTTTCTTTCGTGCGAAACGGCGATTTATGAGAAATGACGTTACAATTGCTGTTTTAAACGTGCAAAAACATAGAAAAACGCTGTTTTCAACTATTCAAACTGACAAATTCATGTTTCTTTCGTGCGAAACGGCGATTTATGAGAAATGACGCTAAAATTGCTGTTTTAAACTTGCAAAAACATAGAAAAACGCTGTTTTGAACTATTCAAACTGACAAATTCATGTTTCTTTCGTGCGAAACGGCGATTTATGAGAAATGACGATAAAATTGCTGTTTTAAACTTGCAAAAACATAGAAAAACGCTGTTTTCAACTATTCAAACTGATAAATTCATGTTTCTTTCGTGCGAAACGGCGATTTATGAAAAATGACGATAAAATTGCTGTTTTAAACTTGCAAAAACATAGAAAAACGCTGTTTTGAACTATTAAGACTGACAAATTCATGTTTCTTTCGTGCGAAACGGCGATTTATGAGAAATGACGAAAAAATTGCTGTTTTAAACTTGCAAAAACATAGAAAAACGCTGTTTTCAACTATTCAAACTGATAAATTCATGTTTCTTTCGTGCGAAACGGCGATTTATGAGAAATGACGATAAAATTGCTGTTTTAAACTTGCAAAAACATAGAAAAACCCTGTTTTGAACTATTCAAACAGACAAATTCATGTTTCTTTCGTGTGAAACGCCGATTTATGAGAAATGACGATATAATTGCTGTTTTAAACGTGCAAAAACATAGAAAAACGCTGTTTTCAACTATTCAAACTGACAAATTCATGTTTCTTTCGTGCGAAACGGCGATTTATGAGAAATGACGCTAAAATTGCTGTTTTAAACTTGCAAAAACATAGAAAAACGCTGTTTTGAACTATTCAAACTGACAAATTTATGTTTCTTTCGTGCGAAACGGCGATTTATGAGAAATGACGATAAAATTGCTGTTTTAAACTTGCAAAAACATAGCAAAACGCTGTTTTGAACTATTCAAACTGATAAATTCATGTTTCTTTCGTGCGAAACGGCGATTTATGAGAAATGACAATAAAATTGCTGTTTAAACTTGTAAAAACATAGAAAAACGCTGTTTTCAACTATTCAAACTGATAAATTCATGTTTCTTTCGTGCGAAACGGCGATTTAAGAGAAATGACGATAAAATTGCTGTTTTAAACTTGAAAAACATAGAAAAACGCTGTTTTCAACTATTCAAACTGATAAATTAATGTTTCTTTCGTGCGAAACGGCGATTTATGAGAAATGACGATAAAATTGCTGTTTTAAACTTGCAAAAACATATAAAAACGCTGTTTTGAACTATTCAAACTGACAAATTCATGTTTCTTTCGTGTGAAACGGCGATTTATGAGAAATGACGATAAAATAGCTGTTTTAAACTTGCAAAAACATAGAAAAACGCTGTTTTGAACTATTCAAACTGACAAATTCATGTTTCTTTCGTGTGAAACGCCGATTTATGAGAAATGACGATAAAATTGCTGTTTTAAACTTGCAAAAACATAGAAAAACGCTGTTTTGAACTATTCAAACTGATAAATTCAGGTTTCTTTCTTGCGAAACGGCGATTTATGAGAAATGACGATAAAATTGCTGTTTTAAACTTGCAAAAACATAGAAAAACGCTGTTTTTAACTATTCAAACTGATAAATTCAGGTTTCTTTCGTGCGAAACGGCGATTTATGAGAAATGACGATAAAATTGCTGTTTTAAACTTGCAAATACATAGAAAAACGCTATTTTGAACTATTCAAACTGATAAATTCATGCTTCTTTCGTGCGAAACGGCGATATATGAGAAATGACGATAAAATTGCTGTTTTAAACTTGCAAAAACATAGAAAAACGCAGTTTTGAACTATTCAAACAGACAAATTCATGTTTCTTTCGTGCGAAACGGCGATTTATGAGAAATGACGATAAAATTGCTGTTTTAAACTTGAAAAACATAGAAACACGCTGTTTTGAATTATTCAAACTGAAAATTTATGTTTCTTTCGTGCGAAACGGCGATTTATGACAAATGACGATAAAATAGCTGTTTTAAACTTGCAAAAACATAGCAATACGCTGTTTTCAACTACTCAAACTGATAAATTCATGTTTCCTACGTTCGAAACAGTGGATTTTTGTGAAATCACGATAAAATTGCTGTTTTAAACTTGCAAAAACATAGAAAAACGCTGTTTTGAACAATTCAAACTGATAAATTCAGGTTTCTTTTGTGCGAAACGGCGATTTATGAGAAATGACGATAAAATTGCTGTTTTAAACTTGCAAAAACATAGAAAAACGCTGTTTTCAAATATTCAAACTGACAAATTCATGTTTCTTTCGTGCGAAACGGCGATTTATGAGAAATGACGATAAAATTGCTGTTTTAAACTTGCAAAAACATAGAAAAACGCTGTTTTCAACTATTCAAACTGATAAATTCATGTTTCTTTCGTGCGAAACGGCGATTTATGAGAAATGACGATAAAATTGCTGTTTTAAACTTGCAAAAACATAGAAAAACGCTGTTTTGAACTATTCAAACTGATAAATTCAGGTTTCTTTCGTGCGAAACGGCGATTTATGAGAAATGACGATAAAATTGCTGTTTTAAACTCGCAAAAACATAGAAAAACGCTGTTTTTAACTATTTAAACTGACAAATTCATGTTTCTTCCGTGCGAAACGGCGATTTATGAGAAATGACGATAAAATTGCTGTTTTAAACTTGCAAAAACATAGAAAAACGCTGTTTTGAACTACTCAAACTGACAAATTCATGTTTCTTTCGTGTGAAACGCCGATTTATGAGAAATGACGATATAATTGCTGTTTTAAACGTGCAAAAACATAGAAAAACGCTGTTTTCAACTATTCAAACTGACAAATTCATGTTTCTTTCGTGCGAAACGGCGATTTATGAGAAATGACGATAAAATTGCTGTTTTAAACTTGCAAAAACATAGCAAAACGCTGTTTTGAAGTATTCAAACTGATAAATTCATGTTTCTTTCGTGCGAAACGGCGATTTATGAGAAATGACAATAAAATTGCTGTTTAAACTTGTAAAAACATAGAAAAACGCTGTTTTCAACAATTCAAACTGATAAATTCATGTTTCTTTCGTGCGAAACGGCGATTTATGAGAAATGACGATAAAATTGCTGTTTTAAACTTGAAAAACATAGAAAAACGCTGTTTTCAACTATTCAAACTGATAAATTAATGTTTCTTTCGTGCGAAACGGCGATTTATGAAAAATGACGATAAAATTGCTGTTTTAAACTTGCAAAAACATATAAAAACGCTGTTTTGAACTATTCAAACTGACAAATTCATGTTTCTTTCGTGTGAAACGGCGATTTATGAGAAATGACGATAAAATAGCTGTTTTAAACTTGCAAAAACATAGAAATACGCTGTTTTCAACTACTCTAACTGATAAATTCATGTTTCCTACGTTCGAAACGGTGGATTTTTGTGAAATCACGATAAAATTTCTGTTTTAAACTTGCAAAAACATAGAAAAACGCTGTTTTGAACTATTCAAACTGATAAATTCAGGTTTCTTTTGTGCGAAACGGCGATTTATGAAAAATGACGATAAAATTGCAGTTTTAAACTTGCAAAAACATAGAAAAACGCTGTTTTGAACTATTCAAACTGACAAATTCATGTTTCTTTCGTGCGAAACGGCGTTTTTTGAGAAATGACGATAAAATTGCTGTTTTAAACTTGCAAAAACATAGAAAAACGCTGTTTTGAACTATTCAAACTGATAAATTCATGTTTCTTTTGTGCGAAACGGCGATTTATGAGAAATGACGATAAAATTTCTGTTTTAAACTTGCAAAAACATAGAAAAACGCTGTTTTGAACTATTCAAACTGACAAATTCATGTTTCTTTCGTGTGAAACGGCGATTTATGAGAAATGACGATAAAATTGCTGTTTTAAACTTGCAAAAACATAGAAAAACGCTGTTTTGAACTATTCAAACTGACAAATTCATGTTTCTTACGTGCGAAACGGCGATTTATGAGAAATGACGATAAAATTGCTGTTTTAAACTTGCAAAAACATAGAAAAACGCTGTTTTGAACTATTCAAACTGACAAATTCATGTTTCTTTCGTGCGAAACGGCGATTTATGAGAAATGACGATAAAATTGCTGTTTTAAACTTGCAAAAACATAGAAAAACGCTGTTTTGAACTATTCAAACTGACAAATTCATGTTTCTTTCGTGTGAAACGGCGATTTATGAGAAATGACGATAAAATTGCTGTTTTAACTTGCAAAAACATAGAAAAACGCTGTTTTGAACTATTCAAACTGACAAATTCATGTTTCTTTCGTGCGAAACGGCGATTTATGAGAAATGACGATAAAATTGCTGTTTTAAACTTGCAAAAACATAGAAAAACGCTGTTTTGAACTATTCAAACTGACAAATTCATGTTTCTTCGTGCGAAACGGCGATTTATGAGAAATTACGATAAAATTGCTGTTTTAAACTTGCAAAAACATAGTAAACAGCTGTTTTTAACTATTCAAACTGATAAATTCATGTTTCTTTCGTTCGAAACGGTGGATTTTTGTGAAATCACGATAAAACTGCTGTTTTAAACTTGCAAAAACATAAAAAAACCTGTTTTCAACTATTCAAACTGATAAATTCATGTTTCTTTCGTGCGAAACGGCGATTTATGAGAAATGACGATAAAATTGCTGTTTTAAATTTGCAAAAACATAGAAAAACGCTGTTTTGTACTATTCAAACTGACAAATTCATGTTTCTTTCGTGCGAAACGGCGATTTATGAGAAATGGCGATAAAATTGCTGTTTTAAACTTGCAAAAACATAGAGAAACGCTGTTTTCAACTATTCAAACTGATAAATTCATGTTTCTTTGGTGCGAAACGGCGATTTATGAGAAATGACGATAAAATTGCTGTTTTAAACTTGCAAAAACATAGAAAAACGCCGTTTTCAACTATTTAAACTGATGAATTCATGTTTCTTTCCTTCGAAACGGTAGATTTTTGTGAAATCACGATAAAACTGCTGTTTTAAACTAGCAAAATACGCTGTTTTCAACAATCTAAACTGACGTATTTAAAATGCTGTTTTAAACTTGCAAGAACATAGAAAACGCTGTTTTCAACTATTCAAACTGATAAATTCATGTTTCTTTCGTGCGAAACGGCAATTTATGAAAAATGACGATAAAATTGCTGTTTTAAACTTGCAAAAACATAGATAAACGCTGTTTTCAACTATTCAAACTGATAAATTCATGTTTCTTACGTTCGAAACGGTGGATTTTTGTGAAATCACGATAAAATTGCTGTTTTAAACTTGCAAAAACATAGAAAAACGCTGTTTTGAACTATTCAAACTGACAAATTCATGTTTCTTTCGTGCGAAACGGCGATTTATGAGAAATGACGATTAAATTGCTGTTTTAAACTTGCAAAAACATAGAAAAACGCTGTTTTGAACTATTCAACTTGACAAATTCATGTTTTTTTCGTGCGAGACGGCGATTTATGAGAAATGACGATAAAATTGCTGTTTTAAACTTGCAAAAACATAGAAAAACGCTGTTTTGAACTATTCAAACTGACAAATTCATGTTTCTTTCGTGTGAAACGGCGATTTATGAGATATGACGATAAAATTGCTGTTTTAAACTTGAAAAAACATAGAAAAACGCTGTTTTGAACTATTCAAACTGACAAATTCATGTTTCTTACGTGCAAAACGGCGATTTATGAGAAATGACGATAAAATTGCTGTTTTAAACTTGCAAAAACATAGAAAAACGCTGTTTTGAACTATTCAAACTGACAAATTCATGTTTCTTTCGTGCGAAACGGCGATTTATGAGAAATGACGATAAAATTGCTGTTTTAAACTTGCAAAAACATAGAAAAACGCTGTTTTGAACTATTCAAACTGACAAATTCATGTTTCTTTCGTGTGAAACGGCGATTTATGAGAAATGACGATAAAATTGCTGTTTTAAATTTGCAAAAACATAGAAAAACGCTGTTTTGTACTATTCAAACTGACAAATTCATGTTTCTTTCGTTCGAAACGGTGGATATTTGTGAAATCACGATAAAATTGCTGTCTTAAACTTACAAAATTATTGAAAAACGCTGTTTTCAACTATTCAAACTGACAAATTCATGTTTCTTCAGTGCGAAACGGCGATTTATGAGAAATGACGATAAAATTGCTGTTTTAAAGTTGCAAAAACATAGAAAAACGCTGTTTTCAACTATTCAAACTGATAAATTCATGTTTCTTTCGTTCGAAACGGTGGATTTTTGTGAAATCACGATAAAACTGCTGTTTTAAACTTGCAAAAACATAGAAAAACGCTGTTTTCAACCATTCAAACTGATAAATTAATGTTTCTTTCGTGCGAAACGGCGATTTATGAGAAATGACGATAAAATTGCTGTTTTAAATTTGCAAAAACATAGAAAAACGCTGTTTTGTACTATTCAAACTGACAAATTCATGTTTCTTTCGTGCGAAACGGCGATTTATGAGAAATCGCGATAAAATTGCTGTTTTAAACTTGCAAAAACATAGAGAAACGCTGTTTTCAACTATTCAAACTGATAAATTCATGTTTCTTTCGTGCGAAACGGCGATTTATGAGAAATGACGATAAAATTGCTGTTTTAAACTTGAAAAGACATAGAAAAACGCCGTTTTCAACTATTTAAACTGATGAATTCATGTTTCTTTCCTTCGAAACGGTAGATTTTTGTGAAATCACGATAAAACTGCTGTTTTAAACTAGCAAAATACGCTGTTTTCAACAATCTAAACTGACGTATATAAAATGCTGTTTTAAACTTGCAAGAACATAGAAAACGCTGTTTTCAACTATTCAAACTGATAAATTCATGTTTCTTTCGTTCGAAACGGTGGATTTTTGTGAAATCACGATAAAACTGCTGTTTTAAACTAGCAAAACTAAGAAAACGCTGTTTTCAACAATCTAAACTGACGTATTTAAAATGCTGTTTTAAACTTGCAAAAACATAGAAAAACGCTGTTTTCAACTATTCAAACTGATAAATTCATGTTTCTGTCGTGCGAAACGACGATTTATGAGAAATGACTATAAAATTGCTGTTTTAAACTTGCAAAAACATAGAAAAACGCTGTTTTGAATTATTCAAACTGACAAATTCATGTTTCTTTCGTGCGAAACGGCGATTTATGAGAAATGACGATTTATGAGAAATGACGATAAAATTGCTGTTTTAAACTTGCAAAAACATAGAAAAACGCTGTTTTGAAATATTCAAACTGAAAAATTCATGTTCCTTTCATGCGAAACGGCGATTTATGAGAAATGACGATAAAATTGCTGTTTTAAACTTGCAAAAACAAAGAAAAACGCTGTTTTGTACTATTTAAACTGACAAATTCATGTTTCTTTCGTGCGAAACGGCGATTTATGAGAAATGGCGATAAAATTGCTTTTTTAAACTTGCAAAAACATAGAATAACGCTGTTTTGAACTATTGAAACTGACAAATTCATGTTTCTTTCGTGCGAAACGGCGATTTATGAAAAATGACTATAAATTTGCTGTTTTAAACTTGCAAAAACATAGAAAAACGCTGTTTTCAACTATTCAAACTGATAAATTCATGTTTCTTTCGTGCAAAACGGCGATTTATGAGAAATGACGATAAAATTGCTGTTTTAAACTTGCAAAAACATAGAAAAACGCTATTTTGAACTATTCAAACTGACAAATTCATGTTTCTTTCGTGCGAAACGGAGATTTATGAGAAATGACGATAAATTTGCTGTTTTAAACTTGCAAAAACATAGCAAAACGCTGTTTTCAACTATACAAACTGATAAATTCATGTTTCTTTCGTGCAAAACGGCGATTTATGAGAAATGACGATAAAATTGCTGTTTTAAACTTGCAAAAACATAGAAAACAGCTGTTTTTAACTATTCAAACTGATAAATTCAGGTTTCTTTCGTGCGAAACGGCGATTTATGAGAAATGACAATAAATTTGCTGTTTTAAACTTGCAAAAACATAGGAAAACGCTGTTTTGAACTATTCAAACTGACAAATTAATGTTTCTTTCGTGCGAAACGGCGATTTATGAGAAATGACGATAAAATTGCTGTTTTAAACTTGCAAAAACATAGAAAAACGCTGTTTTGAACTATTCAAACTGACAAATTCATGTTTCTTTCGTGCAAAACGGCGATTTATGAGAAATGACGATAAAATTGCTATTTAAACTTGCAGAAACATAGAAAAACGCTGTTTTGAACTATTCAAACTGACAAATTCATGTTTCTTTCGTGCGAAACGGCGATTTATGAGAAATGACGATAAATTTGCTGTTTTAAACTTGCAAAAACATAGAAAAACGCTGTTTTCAACTATTCAAACTGATAAATTCATGTTTCTTACGTTCGAAACGGTGGATTTTTGTGAAATCACGATAAAATTGCTGTTTTAAACTTGCAAAATTATTGAAAAACGCTGTTTTCAACTATTCAAACTGACAAATTCATGTATCTTCCGTGCGAAACGGCGATTTATGAGAAATGACGATAAAATTGCTGTTTTAAACTTGCAAAAACATAGAAAACGCTGTTTTGAACTATTCAAACTGAAAAATTCATGTTTCTTACGTGCGAAACGGCGATTTATGAGAAATGACGATAAAATTGCTGTTTTAAACTTGCAAAAACATAGAAAAATGCTGTTTTGAACTATTCAAACTGACAAATTCATGTTTCTTTCGTGCGAAACGGCGATTTATGAGAAATGACGATAAAATTGCTGTTTTAACTTGCAAAAACATAGAAAAACGCTGTTTTCAACTATTCAAACTGATAAATTCATGTTTCTTTCGTGCGAAACGGAGATTTATGAGAAATGACGATAAAATTGCTGTTTTAAACTTGCAGGAAAATAGAAAAACGCTGTTTTGAACTATTCAAACTGACAAATTCAGGTTTCTTTCGTGCGAAAAGGCGATTTATGAGAAATGACGATAAATTTGCTGTTTTAAACTTGCAAAAAAAAAAAACGCTGTTTTCAACTATTCAAACTGATAAATTTATGTTCCTTACGTTCGAAACGGTGGATTTTTGTGAAATCACGATAAAATTGCTGTTTTAAACTTGCAAAATTTTTGAAAAACGCTGTTTTCAACTATTCAAACTGACAAATTCATATTTCTTTCGTTCGAAACGGCGATTTATGAGAAATGACGATAAATTTGCTGTTTTAAACTTGCAAAAACATAGAAAAACGCTGTTTTGAACTATTCAAACTGACAAATTCATGTTTCTTCCGTGCGAAACGGCGATTTATGAGAAATGACGATAAAATTGCTGTTTTAAACTTGCAAAAACATAGAAAAATGCTGTTTTGAACTATTCAAACTGACAAATTCATGTTTCTTTCGTGCGAAACGGCGATATATGAGAAATGACGATAAAATTGCTGTTTTAACTTGCAAAAACATAGAAAAACGCTGTTTTCAACTATTCAAACTGATAAATTCATGTTTCTTTCGTGCAAAACGGCGATTTATGAGAAATGACGATAAAATTGCTATTTAAACTTGCAGAAACATAGAAAAACGCTGTTTTGAACTATTCAAACTGACAAATTCATGTTTCTTTCGTGCGAAACGGCGATTTATGAGAAATGACGATAAATTTGCTGTTTTAAACTTGCAAAAACATAGAAAAACGCTGTTTTCAACTATTCAAACTGATAAATTCATGTTTCTTACGTTCGAAACGGTGGATTTTTGTGAAATCACGATAAAATTGCTGTTTTAAACTTGCAAAATTATTGAAAAACGCTGTTTTCAACTATTCAAACTGACAAATTCATGTATCTTCCGTGCGAAACGGCGATTTATGAGAAATGACGATAAAATTGCTGTTTTAAACTTGCAAAAACATAGAAAACGCTGTTTTGAACTATTCAAACTGAAAAATTCATGTTTCTTACGTGCGAAACGGCGATTTATGAGAAATGACGATAAAATTGCTGTTTTAAACTTGCAAAAACATAGAAAAATGCTGTTTTGAACTATTCAAACTGACAAATTCATGTTTCTTTCGTGCGAAACGGCGATTTATGAGAAATGACGATAAAATTGCTGTTTTAACTTGCAAAAACATAGAAAAACGCTGTTTTCAACTATTCAAACTGATAAATTCATGTTTCTTTCGTGCGAAACGGAGATTTATGAGAAATGACGATAAAATTGCTGTTTTAAACTTGCAGGAAAATAGAAAAACGCTGTTTTGAACTATTCAAACTGACAAATTCAGGTTTCTTTCGTGCGAAAAGGCGATTTATGAGAAATGACGATAAATTTGCTGTTTTAAACTTGCAAAAAAAAAAAACGCTGTTTTCAACTATTCAAACTGATAAATTTATGTTCCTTACGTTCGAAACGGTGGATTTTTGTGAAATCACGATAAAATTGCTGTTTTAAACTTGCAAAATTTTTGAAAAACGCTGTTTTCAACTATTCAAACTGACAAATTCATATTTCTTTCGTTCGAAACGGCGATTTATGAGAAATGACGATAAATTTGCTGTTTTAAACTTGCAAAAACATAGAAAAACGCTGTTTTGAACTATTCAAACTGACAAATTCATGTTTCTTCCGTGCGAAACGGCGATTTATGAGAAATGACGATAAAATTGCTGTTTTAAACTTGCAAAAACATAGAAAAATGCTGTTTTGAACTATTCAAACTGACAAATTCATGTTTCTTTCGTGCGAAACGGCGATTTATGAGAAATGACGATAAAATTGCTGTTTTAACTTGCAAAAACATAGAAAAACGCTGTTTTCAACTATTCAAACTGATAAATTCATGTTTCTTTCGTGCAAAACGGCGATTTATGAGAAATGACGATAAAATTGCTGTTTTAAACTTGCAAAAACATAGAAAAACGCTATTTTGAACTATTCAAACTGACAAATTCATGTTTCTTTCGTGCGAAACGGAGATTTATGAGAAATGACGATAAATTTGCTGTTTTAAACTTGCAAAAACATAGCAAAACGCTGTTTTCAACTATACAAACTGATAAATTCATGTTTCTTTCGTGCAAAACGGCGATTTATGAGAAATGACGATAAAATTGCTGTTTTAAACTTGCAAAAACATAGAAAAACGCTGTTTTGAACTATTCAAACTGACAAATTAATGTTTCTTTCGTGCGAAACGGCGATTTATGAGAAATGACGATAAAATTGCTGTTTTAAACTTGCAAAAACATAGAAAAATGCTGTTTTGAACTATTCAAACTGACAAATTCATGTTTCTTTCGTGCGAAACGGCGATTTATGAGAAATGACGATAAAATTGCTGTTTTAACTTGCAAAAACATAGAAAAACGCTGTTTTCAACTATTCAAACTGATAAATTCATGTTTCTTTCGTGCGAAACGGCGATTTATGAGAAATGACGATAAAATTGCTGTTTTAAACTTGCAGGAAAATAGAAAAACGCTGTTTTGAACTATTCAAACTGACAAATTCAGGTTTATTTCGTGCGAAAAGGCGATTTATGAGAAATGACGATAAATTTGCTGTTTTAAACTTGCAAAAAAAAAAAACGCTGTTTTCAACTATTCAAACTGATAAATTTATGTTTCTTACGTGCGAAACGGTGGATTTTTGTGAAATCACGATAAAATTGCTGTTTTAAACTTGCAAAATTTTTGAAAAACGCTGTTTTCAACTATTCAAACTGACAAATTCATATTTCTTTCGTTCGAAACGGCGATTTATGAGAAATGACGATAAATTTGCTGTTTTAAACTTGCAAAAACATAGAAAAACGCTGTTTTGAACTATTCAAACTGACAAATTCATGTTTCTTCCGTGCGAAACGGCGATTTATGAAAAATGACGATAAAATTGCTGTTTTAAACTTGCAAAAACATAGAAAACGCTGTTTTGAACTATTCAAACTGAAAAATTCATGTTTCTTACGTGCGAAACGGCGATTTATGAGAAATGACGATAAAATTGCTGTTTTAAACTTGCAAAAACATAGAAAAATGCTGTTTTGAACTATTCAAACTGACAAATTCATGTTTCTTTCGTGCGAAACGGCGATTTATGAGAAATGACGATAAAATTGCTGTTTTAACTTGCAAAAACATAGAAAAACGCTGTTTTCAACTATTCAAACTGATAAATTCATGTTTCTTTCGTGCGAAACGGCGATTTATGAGAAATGACGATAAAATTGCTGTTTTAAACTTGCAGGAAAATAGGAAAACGCTGTTTTGAACTATTCAAACTGACAAATTCAGGTTTCTTTCGTGCGAAAAGGCGATTTATGAGAAATGACGATAAATTTGCTGTTTTAAACTTGCAAAAACATAGAAAAACGCTGTTTTGAACTATTCAAACTGACAAATTCATGTTTCTTCCGTGCGAAACGGCGATTTATGAGAAATGACGATAAAATTGCTGTTTTAAACTTGCAAAAACATAGAAAACGCTGTTTTGAACTATTCAAACTGAAAAATTCATGTTTCTTACGTGCGAAACGGCGATTTATGAGAAATGACGATAAAATTGCTGTTTTAAACTTGCAAAAACATAGAAAAATGCTGTTTTGAACTATTCAAACTGACAAATTCATGTTTCTTTCGTGCGAAACGGCGATTTATGAGAAATGACGATAAAATTGCTGTTTTAACTTGCAAAAACATAGAAAAACGCTGTTTTCAACTATTCAAACTGATAAATTCATGTTTCTTTCGTGCGAAACGGCGATTTATGAGAAATGACGATAAAATTGCTGTTTTAAACTTGCAGGAAAATAGAAAAACGCTGTTTTGAACTATTCAAACTGACAAATTCAGGTTTCTTTCGTGCGAAAAGGCGATTTATGAGAAATGACGATAAATTTGCTGTTTTAAACTTGCAAAAACATAGAAAAAACGCTGTTTTGAACTATTCAAACTGACAAATTCATGTTTCTTTCGTGTGAAACGGCGATTTATGAGAAATGACGATAAAATTGCTGTTTTAAATTTGCAAAAACATAGAAAAACGCTGTTTTGAACTATTCAAACTGACAAATTCATGTTTCTTTCGTGCGAAACGGCGTTTTTTGAGAAATGACGATAAAATTGCTGTTTTAAACTTGCAAAAACATAGAAAAACGCTGTTTTGAACTATTCAAACTGACAAATTCATGTTTCTTTCGTGTGAAACGGCGATTTATGAGAAATGACGATAAAATTGCTGTTTTAAATTTGCAAAAACATAGAAAAACGCTGTTTTGAACTATTCAAACTGACAAATTCATGTTTCTTTCGTGCGAAACGGCGATTTATGAGAAATGACGATAAAATTGCTGTTTTAAACTTGCAAAAACATAGAAAAACGCTGTTTTGAACTACTCAAACTGAAAAATTCATGTTTCTTTCATGCGAAACGGCGATTTTTGAGAAATGACGATAAAATTGCTGTTTTAAACTTGCAAAAACAAAGAAAAACGCTGTTTTGTACTATTTAAACTGACAAATTCATGTTTCTTTCGTGCGAAACGGCGATTTATGAGAAATGGCGATAAAATTGCTTTTTTAAACTTGCAAAAACATAGAATAACGCTGTTTTGAACTATTCAAACTGACAAATTCATGTTTCTTTCGTGCGAAACGGCGATTTATGAAAAATGACAATAAATTTGCTGTTTTAAACTTGCAAAAACATAGAAAAACGCTGTTTTCAACTATTCAAACTGATAAATTCATGTTTCTTTCGTGCAAAACGGCGATTTATGAGAAATGACGATAAAATTGCTGTTTTAAACTTGCAAAAACATAGAAAAACGCTATTTTGAACTATTCAAACTGACAAATTCATGTTTCTTTCGTGCGAAACGGAGATTTATGAGAAATGACGATAAAATTGCTGTTTTAAACTTGCAAAAACATAGAAAAATGCTGTTTTGAACTATTCAAACTGACAAATTCATGTTTCTTTCGTGCGAAACGGCGATTTATGAGAAATGACGATAAAATTGCTGTTTTAACTTGCAAAAACATAGAAAAACGCTGTTTTCAACTATTCAAACTGATAAATTCATGTTTCTTTCGTGCGAAACGGCGATTTATGAGAAATGACGATAAAATTGCTGTTTTAAACTTGCAGGAAAATAGAAAAACGCTGTTTTGAACTATTCAAACTGACAAATTCAGGTTTATTTCGTGCGAAAAGGCGATTTATGAGAAATGACGATAAATTTGCTGTTTTAAACTTGCAAAAAAAAAAAACGCTGTTTTCAACTATTCAAACTGATAAATTTATGTTTCTTACGTGCGAAACGGTGGATTTTTGTGAAATCACGATAAAATTGCTGTTTTAAACTTGCAAAATTTTTGAAAAACGCTGTTTTCAACTATTCAAACTGACAAATTCATATTTCTTTCGTTCGAAACGGCGATTTATGAGAAATGACGATAAATTTGCTGTTTTAAACTTGCAAAAACATAGAAAAACGCTGTTTTGAACTATTCAAACTGACAAATTCATGTTTCTTCCGTGCGAAACGGCGATTTATGAGAAATGACGATAAAATTGCTGTTTTAAACTTGCAAAAACATAGAAAACGCTGTTTTGAACTATTCAAACTAAAAAATTCATGTTTCTTACGTGCGAAACGGCGATTTATGAGAAATGACGATAAAATTGCTGTTTTAAACTTGCAAAAACATAGAAAAATGCTGTTTTGAACTATTCAAACTGACAAATTCATGTTTCTTTCGTGCGAAACGGCGATTTATGAGAAATGACGATAAAATTGCTGTTTTAACTTGCAAAAACATAGAAAAACGTTGTTTTCAACTATTCAAACTGATAAATTCATGTTTCTTTCGTGCGAAACGGCGATTTATGAGAAATGACGATAAAATTGCTGTTTTAAACTTGCAGGAAAATAGAAAAACGCTGTTTTGAACTATTCAAACTGACAAATTCAGGTTTCTTTCGTGCGAAAAGGCGATTTATGAGAAATGACGATAAATTTGCTGTTTTAAACTTGCAAAAAAAAAAAACGCTGTTTTCAACTATTCAAACTGATAAATTTATGTTTCTTACGTTCGAAACGGTGGATTTTTGTGAAATCACGATAAAATTGCTGTTTTAAACTTGCAAAAACATAGAAAAACGCTGTTTTGAACTATTCAAACTGACAAATTCATGTTTCTTTCGTGCGAAACGGCGATTTATGAGAAATGACGATAAAATTGCTGTTTTAAACTTGCAAAAACATAGAAAAACGCTGTTTTGAACTATTCAAACTGACAAATTCATGTTTCTTTCGTGCGAAACGGCGATTTATGAGAAATGACGATAAAATTGCTGTTTTAAACATGCAAAAACATAGAAAAACGCTGTTTTGAACTATTCAAACTGACAAATTCATGTTTCTTTCGTGTGAAACGGCGATTTATGAGAAATGACGATAAAATTGCTGTTTTAAATTTGCAAAAACATAGAAAAACGCTGTTTTGAACTATTCAAACTGACAAATTCATGTTTCTTTCGTGCGAAACGGCGATTTATGAGAAATGACGATAAAATTGCTGTTTTAAACTTGCAAAAACATAGAAAAACGCTGTTTTGAACTATTCAAACTGACAAATTCATGTTTCTTCGTGCGAAACGGCGATTTATGAGAAATTACGATAAAATTGCTGTTTTAAACTTGCAAAAACATAGAAAACAGCTGTTTTTAACTATTCAAACTGATAAATTCAGGTTTCTTTCGTGCGAAAAGGCGATTTATGAGAAATGACGATAAATTTGCTGTTTTAAACTTGCAAAAACATAGAAAAACGCTGTTTTGAACTATTCAAACTGACAAATTCATGTTACTTTCGCGAGAAACGGCGATTTATGAGAAATGTCGATAAAATTGCTGTTTTAAACTTGCAGAAACATAGAAAAACGCTGTTTTGAACTATTCAAACTGACAAATTTATGTTTCTTACGTTCGAAACGGTGGATTTTTGTGAAATCACGATAAAATTGCTGTTTTAAACTTGCAAAATTATTGAAAAACGCTGTTTTCAAATATTCAAACTGACAAATTCATGTTTCTTCCGTGCGAAACGGCGATTTATGAGAAATGACGATAAATTTGCTGTTTTAAAGATGCAAAAACATAGAAAAACGCTGTTTTCAACTATTCAAACTGATAAATTCATGTTTCTTTCGTTCAAAACGGTGGATTTTTGTGAAATCATGATAAAACTGCTGTTTTAAACTTGCAAAAACATAGAAAAACGCTGTTTTCAACTATTCAAACTGATAAATTCATGTTTCTTTCGTGCGAAACGGCGATTTATGAGAAGTGACGATAAAATTGCTGTTTTAAACTTGCAGAAACATAGAAAAACGCTGTTTTGAACTATTCGAACTGACAAATTCATGTTTCTTTCGTGCGAAACGGCGATTTATGAGATATGACGATAAATTTGTTGTTTTAAACTTGCAAAAACATAGAAAAACGCTGTTTTCAACTATTCAAACTGATAAATTCATGTTTCTTTCGTGCGAAACGGCGATTTATGAGAAATGACGATAAAATTGCTGTTTTAAACTTGCAGGAAAATAGAAAAACGCTGTTTTGAACTATTCAAACTGACAAATTCAGGTTTATTTCGTGCGAAAAGGCGATTTATGAGAAATGACGATAAATTTGCTGTTTTAAACTTGCAAAAAAAAAAAAACGCTGTTTTCAACTATTCAAACTGATAAATTTATGTTTCTTACGTGCGAAACGGTGGATTTTTGTGAAATCACGATAAAATTGCTGTTTTAAACTTGCAAAATTTTTGAAAAACGCTGTTTTAAACTATTCAAACTGACAAATTCATATTTCTTTCGTTCGAAACGGCGATTTATGAGAAATGACGATAAATTTGCTGTTTTAAACTTGCAAAAACATAGAAAAACGCTGTTTTGAACTATTCAAACTGACAAATTCATGTTTCTTCCGTGCGAAACGGCGATTTATGAGAAATGACGATAAAATTGCTGTTTTAAACTTGCAAAAACATAGAAAACGATGTTTTGAACTATTCAAACTGAAAAATTCATGTTTCTTACGTGCGAAACGGCGATTTATGAGAAATGACGATAAAATTGCTGTTTTAAACTTGCAAAAACATAGAAAAATGCTGTTTTGAACTATTCAAACTGACAAATTCATGTTTCTTTCGTGCGAAACGGCGATTTATGAGAAATGACGATAAAATTGCTGTTTTAACTTGCAAAAACATAGAAAAACGCTGTTTTCAACTATTCAAACTGATAAATTCATGTTTCTTTCGTGCGAAACGGCGATTTATGAGAAATGACGATAAAATTGCTGTTTTAAACTTGCAGGAAAATAGAAAAACGCTGTTTTGAACTATTCAAACTGACAAATTCAGGTTTCTTTCGTGCGAAAAGGCGATTTATGAGAAATGACGATAAATTTGCTGTTTTAAACTTGCAAAAAAAAAAAACGCTGTTTTCAACTATTCAAACTGATAAATTTATGTTTCTTACGTTCGAAACGGTGGTTTTTTGTGAAATCACGATAAAATTGCTGTTTTAAACTTGCAAAATTTTTGAAAAACGCTGTTTTCAACTATTCAAACTGACAAATTCATAGTTCTTTCGTTCGAAACGGCGATTTATGAGAAATGACGATAAATTTGCTGTTTTAAACTTGCAAAAACATAGAAAAACGCTGTTTTGAACTATTCAAACTGACAAATTCATGTTTCTTTCGTGCGAAACGGCGATTTATGAGAAATGACGATAAAATTGCTGTTTTAAACTTGCAAAAACATAGAAAAACGCTGTTTTGAACTATTCAAACTGACAAATTCATGTTTCTTTCGTGCAAAACGGCGATTTATGAGAAATGACGATAAAATTGCTGTTTTAAACATGCAAAAACATAGAAAAACGCTGTTTTGAACTATTCAAACTGACAAATTCATGTTTCTTTCGTGTGAAACGGCGATTTATGAGAAATGACGATAAAATTGCTGTTTTAAATTTGCAAAAACATAGAAAAACGCTGTTTTGAACTATTCAAACTGACAAATTCATGTTTTTTTCGTGCGAAACGGCGATTTATGAGAAATGACGATAAAATTGCTGTTTTAAACTTGCAAAAACATAGAAAAACGCTGTTTTGAACTATTCAAACTGACAAATTCATGTTTCTTCGTGCGAAACGGCGATTTATGAGAAATTACGATAAAATTGCTGTTTTAAACTTGCAAAAACATAGAAAACAGCTGTTTTTAACTATTCAAACTGACAAATTCATGTTACTTTCGCGAGAAACGGCGATTTATGAGAAATGTCGATAAAATTGCTGTTTTAAACTTGCAGAAACATAGAAAAACGCTGTTTTGAACTATTCAAACTGACAAATTTATGTTTCTTACGTTCGAAACGGTGGATTTTTGTGAAATCACGATAAAATTGCTGTTTTAAACTTGCAAAATTATTGAAAAACGCTGTTTTCAACTATTCAAACTGACAAATTCATGTTTCTTCCGTGCGAAACGGCGATTTATGAGAAATGACGATAAAATTGCTGTTTTAAAGATGCAAAAACATAGAAAAACGCTGTTTTCAACTATTCAAACTGATAAATTCATGTTTCTTTCGTTCGAAACGGTGGATTTTTGTGAAATCATGATAAAACTGCTGTTTTAAACTTGCAAAAACATAGAAAAACGCTGTTTTCAACTATTCAAACTGATAAATTCATGTTTCTTTCGTGCGAAACGGCGATTTATGAGAAGTGACGATAAAATTGCTGTTTTAAACTTGCACAAACATAGAAAAACGCTGTTTTGAACTATTCGAACTGACAAACTCATGTTTCTTTCGTGCGAAACGGCGATTTATGAGATATGACGATAAATTTGTTGTTTTAAACTTGCAAAAACATAGAAAAACGCTGTTTTCAACTATTCAAACTGATAAATTCATGTTTCTTACGTTTGAAACGGTGGATTTTTGTGAAATCACGATAAAATTGCTGTTTTAAACTTGCAAAATTTTTGAAAAACGCTGTTTTCAACTATTCAAACTGACAAATTCATATTTTTTTCGTTCGAAACGGCGATTTATGAGAAATGACGATAAATTTGCTGTTTTAAACTTGCAAAAACATAGAAAAACGCTGTTTTGAACTATTCAAACTGACAAATTCATGTTTCTTTCGTGCGAAACGGCGATTTATGAGAAATGACGATAAAATTGCTGTTTTAAACTTGCAAAAACATAGAAAAACGCTGTTTTGAACTATTCAAACTGACAAATTCATGTTTCTTTTGTGCGAAACGGCGATTTATGAGAAATGACGATAAATTGCTGTTTTAAACTTGCAAAAACATAGAAAAACGCTGTTTTGAACTATTCAAACTGACAAATTCATGTTTCTTTCGTGCGAAACGGCGATTTATGAGAAATGACGATAAAATTGCTGTTTTAAACTTGCTAAAACATAGAAAAACGCTGTTTTGAACTATTCAAACTGACAAATTCATGTTTCTTTCGTGCGAAACGGCGATTTATGAGAAATGACGATAAAATTGCTGTTTTAAACATGCAAAAACATAGAAAAACGCTGTTTTCAACTATTCAAACTGATAAATTCATGTTTCTTTCGTGCGAAACGGCGATTTATGAGAAATGACGAAAAAATTGCTGTTTTAAATTTGCAAAAACATAGAAAAACGCTGTTTTGTACTATTCAAACTGACAAATTCATGTTTCTTTCGTGCGAAACGGCGATTTATGAGAAATGGCGATAAAATTGCTGTTTTAAACTTGCAAAAACATAGAGAAACGCTGTTTACAACTATTCAAACTGATAAAATCATGTTTCTTTCGTGCGAAACGGCGATTTATGAGAAATGACGATAAAATTGCTGTTTTAAACTTGCAAAAACATAGAAAAACGCCGTTTTCAACTATTTAAACTGATAAATTCATGTTTCTTTCCTTCGAAACGGTAGATTTTTGTGAAATCACGATAAAACTGCTTTTTTAAACTAGCAAAATACGCTGTTTTCAACAATCTAAACTGACGTATTTAAAATGCTGTTTTAAACTTGCAAGAACATAGAAAACGCTGTTTTGAATTATTCAAACTGAAAAATTCATGTTTCTTACGTGCGAAACGGCGATTTATGAGAAATGACGATAAAATTGCTGTTTTAAACTTGCAAAATTATTGAAAAACGCTGTTTTCAACTATTCAAACTGACAAATTCATGTTTCTTCCGTGCGAAACGGCGATTTATGAGAAATGACGATAAAATTGCTGTTTTAAAGATGCAAAAACATAGAAAAACGCTGTTTTCAACTATTCAAACTGATAAATTCATGTTTCTTTCGTTCGAAACGGTGGATTTTTGTGAAATCACGATAAAACTGCTGTTTTAAACTTGCAAAAACATAGAAAAACGCTGTTTTCAACTATTCAAACTGATAAATTCATGTTTCTTACGTTCGAAACGGTGGATTTTTGTGAAATCACGATAAAATTGCTGTTTTAAATTTGCAAAATTTTTGAAAAACGCTGTTTTCAACTATTCAAACTGACAAATTCATATTTCTTTCGTTCAAAACGGCGATTTATGAGAAATGACGATAAATTTGCTGTTTTAAACTTGCAAAAACATAGAAAAACGCTGTTTTGAACAATTCAAACTGACAAATTCATGTTTCTTTCGTGCGAAACGACGATTTATGAGAAATGACGATAAAATTGCTGTTTTAAACTTGCAAAAACATAGAAAAACGCTGTTTTGAACTATTCAAACTGACAAATTCATGTTTCTTTCGTGCGAAACGGCGATTTATGAGAAATGACGATAAAATTGCTGTTTTAAACTTGCAAAAACATAGAAAAACGCTGTTTTGAACTATTCAAACTGACAAATTAATGTTTCTTTCGTGTGAAACGGCGATTTATGAGAAATGACGATAAAATTGCTGTTTTAAACTTGCAAAAACATAGAAAAACGCTGTTTTGAACTATTCAAACTGACAAATTTATGTTTCTTACGTTCGAAACGTAGGATTTTTGTGAAATCACGATAAAATTGCTGTTTTAAACTAGCAAAATTATTGAAAAACCCTGTTTTCAACTATTTAAACTGACAAATTCATGTTTCTTCCGTGCGAAACGGCGATTTATGAGAAATGACGATAAAATTGCTGTTTTAAAGTTGCAAAAACATAGAAAAACGCTGTTTTCAACTATTCAAACTGATAAATTCATGTTTCTTTCGTTCGAAACGGTGGATTTTTGTGAAATCACGATAAAACTGCTGTTTTAAACTTGCAAAAACATAGAAAAACGCTGTTTTCAACTATTCAAACTGATAAATTCTTGTTTCTTTCGTGCGAAACGGCGATTTATGAGAAATGACGAAAAAATTGCTGTTTTAAATTTGCAAAAACATAGAAAAACGCTGTTTTGTACTATTCAAACTGACAAATTCATGTTTCTTTTGTGCGAAACGGCGATTTATGAGAAATGGCGATAAAATTGCTGTTTTAAACTTGCAAAAACATAGAGAAACAATGTTTTCAACTATTCAAACTGATAAATTCATGTTTCTTTCGTTCGAAACGGCGATTTATGAGAAATGACGATAAAATTGCTGTTTTAAACTTGCAAAAACATAGAAAAACGCCGTTTTCAACTATTTAAACTGATAAATTCATGTTTCTTTCCTTCGAAACGGTAGATTTTTGTGAAATCACGATAAAACTGCTTTTTTAAACTAGCAAAATACGCTGTTTTCAACAATCTAAACTGACGTATTTAAAATGCTGTTTTAAACTTGCAAGAACATTGAAAACGCTGTTTTGAACTATTCAAACTGAAAAATTCATGTTTCTTACGTGCGAAACGGCGATTTATGAGAAATGACGATAAAATTGCTGTTTTAAACTTGCAAAATTATTGAAAAACGCTGTTTTCAACTATTCAAACTGACAAATTCATGTTTCTTCCGTGCGAAACGGCGATTTATGAGAAATGACGATAAAATTGCTGTTTTAAAGATGCAAAAACATAGAAAAACGCTGTTTTCAACTATTCAAACTGATAAATTCATGTTTCTTTCGTTCGAAACGGTGGATTTTTGTGAAATCACGATAAAACTGCTGTTTTAAACTTGCAAAAACATAGAAAAACGCTGTTTTCAACTATTTAAACTGATAAATTCATGTTTATTACGTTCGAAACGGTGGATTTTTGTGAAATCACGATAAAATTGCTGTTTTAAATTTGCAAAATTTTTGAAAAACGCTGTTTTCAACTATTCAAACTGACAAATTCATATTTCTTTCGTTCAAAACGGCGATTTATGAGAAATGACGATAAATTTGCTGTTTTAAACTTGCAAAAACATAGAAAAACGCTGTTTTGAACAATTCAAACTGACAAATTCATGTTTCTTTCGTGCGAAACGGCGATTTATGAGAAATGACGATAAAATTGCTGTTTTAAACTTGCAAAAACATAGAAAAACGCTGTTTTGAACAATTCAAACTGACAAATTCATGTTTCTTTCGTGCGAAACGGCGATTTATGAGAAATGACGATAAAATTGCTGTTTTAAACTTGCAAAAACATAGAAAAACGCTGTTTTGAACTATTCAAACTGACAAATTCATGTTTCTTTCGTGTGAAACGGCGATTTATGAGAAATGACGATAAAATTGCTGTTTTAAACTTGCAAAAACATAGAAAAACGCTGTTTTGAACTATTCAAACTGACAAATTCATGTATCTTTCGTGCGAAGCGGCGATTTATGAGAAATGACGATAAAATTGCTGTTTTAAACTTGCAAAAACATAGAAAAACGCTGTTTTGAACTATTCAAACTGACAAATTCATGTTTCTTCGTGCGAAACGGCGATTTATGAGAAATTACGATAAAATTGCTGTTTTAAACTTGCAAAAACATAGAAAAACGCTGTTTTGAACTATTCAAACTGACAAATTCATGTTTCTTTCGTGCGAAACGGCGATTTATGAGAAATGACGATACAATTTCTGTTTTAAACTTGCAAAAACATAGAAAAACGCTGTTTTGAACTATTCAAACTGACAAATTTATGTTTCTTTCGTATGAAACGGCGATTTATGAGAAATGACGATAAAATTGCTGTTTTAAACTTGCAAACACATAGAAAAACGCTGTTTTGAACTATTCAAACTGACAAATTCATGTTTTTTCGTGCGAAACGGCGATTTATGAGAAATGACGATTAAATTGCTGTTTTAAACTTGCAAAAACATAGAAAAACGCCGTTTTCAACTATTTAAACTGATAAATTCATGTTTCTTTCCTTCGAAACGGTAGATTTTTGTGAAATCACGATAAAACTGCTTTTTTAAACTTGCAAAAACATAGAAAAACGCTGTTTTCAACTATTCAAACTGATAAATTCATGTTTCTTTCGTTCGAAACGGTGGATTTTTGTGAAATCACGATAAAACTGCTGTTTTAAACTTGCAAAAACATAGAAAAACGCTGTTTTCAACTATTCAAACTGATAAATTCATGTTTCTTACGTTCGAAACGGTGGATTTTTGTGAAATCACGATAAAATTGCTGTTTTAAATTTGCAAAATTTTTGAAAAACGCTGTTTTCAACTATTCAAACTGACACATTCATATTTCTTTCGTTCAAAACGGCGATTTATGAGAAATGACGATAAATTTGCTGTTTTAAACTTGCAAAAACATAGAAAAACGCTGTTTTGAACAATTCAAACTGACAAATTCATGTTTCTTTCGTGCGAAACGACGATTTATGAGAAATGACGATAAAATTGCTGTTTTAAACTTGCAAAAACATAGAAAAACGCTGTTTTGAACTATTCAAACTGACAAATTCATGTTTCTTTCGTGCGAAACGGCGATTTATGAGAAATGACGATAAAATTGCTGTTTTAAACTTGCAAAAACATAGAAAAACGCTGTTTTGAACTATTCAAACTGACAAATTAATGTTTCTTTCGTGTGAAACGGCGATTTATGAGAAATGACGATAAAATTGCTGTTTTAAACTTGCAAAAACATAGAAAAACGCTGTTTTGAACTATTCAAACTGACAAATTTATGTTTCTTACGTTCGAAACGTAGGATTTTTGTGAAATCACGATAAAATTGCTGTTTTAAACTAGCAAAATTATTGAAAAACCCTGTTTTCAACTATTTAAACTGACAAATTCATGTTTCTTCCGTGCGAAACGGCGATTTATGAGAAATGACGATAAAATTGCTGTTTTAAAGTTGCAAAAACATAGAAAAACGCTGTTTTCAACTATTCAAACTAATAAATTCATGTTTCTTTCGTTCGAAACGGTGGATTTTTGTGAAATCACGATAAAACTGCTGTTTTAAACTTGCAAAAACATAGAAAAACGCTGTTTTCAACTATTCAAACTGATAAATTCATGTTTCTTTCGTGCGAAACGGCGATTTATGAGAAATGACGAAAAAATTGCTGTTTTAAATTTGCAAAAACATAGAAAAACGCTGTTTTGTACTATTCAAACTGACAAATTCATGTTTCTTTTGTGCGAAACGGCGATTTATGAGAAATGGCGATAAAATTGCTGTTTTAAACTTGCAAAAACATAGAGAAACGCTGTTTTCAACTATTCAAACTGATAAATTCATGTTTCTTTCGTTCGAAACGGCGATTTATGAGAAATGACGATAAAATTGCTGTTTTAAACTTGCAAAAACATAGAAAAACGCTGTTTTGAACAATTCAAACTGACAAATTCATGTTTCTTTCGTGCGAAACGGCGATTTATGAGAAATGACGATAAAATTGCTGTTTTAAACTTGCAAAAACATAGAAAAACGCTGTTTTGAACAATTCAAACTGACAAATTCATGTTTCTTTCGTGCGAAACGGCGATTTATGAGAAATGACGATAAAATTGCTGTTTTAAACTTGCAAAAACATAGAAAAACGCTGTTTTGAACTATTCAAACTGACAAATTCATGTTTCTTTCGTGTGAAACGGCGATTTATGAGAAATGACGATAAAATTGCTGTTTTAAACTTGCAAAAACATAGAAAAACGCTGTTTTGAACTATTCAAACTGACAAATTCATGTATCTTTCGTGCGAAGCGGCGATTTATGAGAAATGACGATAAAATTGCTGTTTTAAACTTGCAAAAACATAGAAAAACGCTGTTTTGAACTATTCAAACTGACAAATTCATGTTTCTTCGTGCGAAACGGCGATTTATGAGAAATTACGATAAAATTGCTGTTTTAAACTTGCAAAAACATAGAAAAACGCTGTTTTGAACTATTCAAACTGACAAATTCATGTTTCTTTCGTGCGAAACGGCGATTTATGAGAAATGACGATACAATTTCTGTTTTAAACTTGCAAAAACATAGAAAAACGCTGTTTTGAACTATTCAAACTGACAAATTTATGTTTCTTTCGTATGAAACGGCGATTTATGAGAAATGACGATAAAATTGCTGTTTTAAACTTGCAAACACATAGAAAAACGCTGTTTTGAACTATTCAAACTGACAAATTCATGTTTTTTCGTGCGAAACGGCGATTTATGAGAAATGACGATTAAATTGCTGTTTTAAACTTGCAAAAACATAGAAAAACGCCGTTTTCAACTATTTAAACTGATAAATTCATGTTTCTTTCCTTCGAAACGGTAGATTTTTGTGAAATCACGATAAAACTGCTTTTTTAAACTTGCAAAAACATAGAAAAACGCTGTTTTCAACTATTCAAACTGATAAATTCATGTTTCTTTCGTTCGAAACGGTGGATTTTTGTGAAATCACGATAAAACTGCTGTTTTAAACTTGCAAAAACATAGAAAAACGCTGTTTTCAACTATTCAAACTGATAAATTCATGTTTCTTACGTTCGAAACGGTGGATTTTTGTGAAATCACGATAAAATTGCTGTTTTAAATTTGCAAAATTTTTGAAAAACGCTGTTTTCAACTATTCAAACTGACACATTCATATTTCTTTCGTTCAAAACGGCGATTTATGAGAAATGACGATAAATTTGCTGTTTTAAACTTGCAAAAACATAGAAAAACGCTGTTTTGAACAATTCAAACTGACAAATTCATGTTTCTTTCGTGCGAAACGACGATTTATGAGAAATGACGATAAAATTGCTGTTTTAAACTTGCAAAAACATAGAAAAACGCTGTTTTGAACTATTCAAACTGACAAATTCATGTTTCTTTCGTGCGAAACGGCGATTTATGAGAAATGACGATAAAATTGCTGTTTTAAACTTGCAAAAACATAGAAAAACGCTGTTTTGAACTATTCAAACTGACAAATTAATGTTTCTTTCGTGTGAAACGGCGATTTATGAGAAATGACGATAAAATTGCTGTTTTAAACTTGCAAAAACATAGAAAAACGCTGTTTTGAACTATTCAAACTGACAAATTTATGTTTCTTACGTTCGAAACGTAGGATTTTTGTGAAATCACGATAAAATTGCTGTTTTAAACTAGCAAAATTATTGAAAAACCCTGTTTTCAACTATTTAAACTGACAAATTCATGTTTCTTCCGTGCGAAACGGCGATTTATGAGAAATGACGATAAAATTGCTGTTTTAAAGTTGCAAAAACATAGAAAAACGCTGTTTTCAACTATTCAAACTAATAAATTCATGTTTCTTTCGTTCGAAACGGTGGATTTTTGTGAAATCACGATAAAACTGCTGTTTTAAACTTGCAAAAACATAGAAAAACGCTGTTTTCAACTATTCAAACTGATAAATTCATGTTTCTTTCGTGCGAAACGGCGATTTATGAGAAATGACGAAAAAATTGCTGTTTTAAATTTGCAAAAACATAGAAAAACGCTGTTTTGTACTATTCAAACTGACAAATTCATGTTTCTTTTGTGCGAAACGGCGATTTATGAGAAATGGCGATAAAATTGCTGTTTTAAACTTGCAAAAACATAGAGAAACGCTGTTTTCAACTATTCAAACTGATAAATTCATGTTTCTTTCGTTCGAAACGGCGATTTATGAGAAATGACGATAAAATTGCTGTTTTAAACTTGCAAAAACATAGAAAAACGCCGTTTTCAACTATTTAAACTGATAAATTCATGTTTCTTTCCTTCGAAACGGTAGATTTTTGTGAAATCACGATAAAACTGCTTTTTTAAACTAGCAAAATACGCTGTTTTCAACTATCTAAACTGACGTATTTAAAATGCTGTTTTAAACTTGCAAGAACATAGAAAACGCTCTTTTGAACTATTCAAACTGAAAAATTCATGTTTCTTACGTGCGAAACGGCGATTTATGAGAAATGACGATAAAATTGCTGTTTTAAACTTGCAAAATTATTGAAAAACGCTGTTTTCAACTATTCAAACTGACAAATTCATGTTTCTTCCGTGCGAAACGGCGATTTATGAGAAATGACGATAAAATTGCTGTTTTAAAGATGCAAAAACATAGAAAAACGCTGTTTTCAACTATTCAAACTGATAAATTCATGTTTCTTTCGTTCGAAACGGTGGATTTTTGTGAAATCACGATAAAACTGCTGTTTTAAACTTGCAAAAACATAGAAAAACGCTGTTTTCAACTATTCAAACTGATAAATTCATGTTTATTACGTTCGAAACGGTGGATTTTTGTGAAATCACGATAAAATTGCTGTTTTAAATTTGCAAAATTTTTGAAAAACGCTGTTTTCAACTATTCAAACTGACAAATTCATATTTCTTTCGTTCAAAACGGCGATTTATGAGAAATGACGATAAATTTGCTGTTTTAAACTTGCAAAAACATAGAAAAACGCTGTTTTGAACAATTCAAACTGACAAATTCATGTTTCTTTCGTGCGAAACGGCGATTTATGAGAAATGACGATAAAATTGCTGTTTTAAACTTGCAAAAACATAGAAAAACGCTGTTTTGAACAATTCAAACTGACAAATTCATGTTTCTTTCGTGCGAAACGGCGATTTATGAGAAATGACGATAAAATTGCTGTTTTAAACTTGCAAAAACATAGAAAAACGCTGTTTTGAACTATTCAAACTGACAAATTCATGTTTCTTTCGTGTGAAACGGCGATTTATGAGAAATGACGATAAAATTGCTGTTTTAAACTTGCAAAAACATAGAAAAACGCTGTTTTGAACTATTCAAACTGACAAATTCATGTATCTTTCGTGCGAAGCGGCGATTTATGAGAAATGACGATAAAATTGCTGTTTTAAACTTGCAAAAACATAGAAAAACGCTGTTTTGAACTATTCAAACTGACAAATTCATGTTTCTTCGTGCGAAACGGCGATTTATGAGAAATTACGATAAAATTGCTGTTTTAAACTTGCAAAAACATAGAAAAACGCTGTTTTGAACTATTCAAACTGACAAATTCATGTTTCTTTCGTGCGAAACGGCGATTTATGAGAAATGACGATACAATTTCTGTTTTAAACTTGCAAAAACATAGAAAAACGCTGTTTTGAACTATTCAAACTGACAAATTTATGTTTCTTTCGTATGAAACGGCGATTTATGAGAAATGACGATAAAATTGCTGTTTTAAACTTGCAAACACATAGAAAAACGCTGTTTTGAACTATTCAAACTGACAAATTCATGTTTTTTCGTGCGAAACGGCGATTTATGAGAAATGACGATTAAATTGCTGTTTTAAACTTGCAAAAACATAGAAAAACGCCGTTTTCAACTATTTAAACTGATAAATTCATGTTTCTTTCCTTCGAAACGGTAGATTTTTGTGAAATCACGATAAAACTGCTTTTTTAAACTAGCAAAATACGCTGTTTTCAACAATCTAAACTGACGTATTTAAAATGCTGTTTTAAACTTGCAAGAACATAGAAAACGCTGGTTTGAACTATTCAAACTGAAAAATTCATGTTTCTTACGTGCGAAACGGCGATTTATGAGAAATGACGATAAAATTGCTGTTTTAAACTTGCAAAATTATTGAAAAACGCTGTTTTCAACTATTCAAACTGACAAATTCATGTTTCTTCCGTGCGAAACGGCGATTTATGAGAAATGACGATAAAATTGCTGTTTTAAAGATGCAAAAACATAGAAAAACGCTGTTTTCAACTATTCAAACTGATAAATTCATGTTTCTTTCGTTCAAAACGGTGGATTTTTGTGAAATCACGATAAAACTGCTGTTTTAAACTTGCAAAAACATAGAAAAACGCTGTTTTCAACTATTCAAACTGACAAATTCATGTTTCTTTCGTGCGAAACGGCGATTTATGAGAAATGACGATAAAATGGCTGTTTTAAACTTGCAAAAACATAGAAAAACGCTGTTTTGAACTATTCAAACTGACAAATTCATGTTTCTTTCGTGCGAAACGGCGATTTATGAGAAATGACGATAAAATTGCTGTTTTAAACTTGCAAAAACATAGAAAAACGCTGTTTTGAACTATTCAAACTGACAAATTCATGTTTCTTTTGTGTGAAACGGCGATTTATGAGAAATGACTATAAAATTGCTGTTTTAAACTTGCAAAAACATAGAAAAACGCTGTTTTGAACTATTCAAACTGACAAATTCATGTTTCTTTCGTGCGAAACGGCGATTTATGAGAAATGACGATATAATTGCTGTTTTAAACTTGCAAAAACATAGAAAAACGCTGTTTTGAACTATTCAAACTGACAAATTCATGTTTCTTCGTGCGAAACGGCGATTTATGAGAAATTACGATAAAATTGCTGTTTTAAATTTGCAAAAACATAGAAAACAGCTGTTTTTAACTATTCAAACTGATAAATTCAGGTTTCTTTCGTGCGAAAAGGCGATTTATGAGAAATGACGATAAATTTGCTGTTTTAAACTTGCAAAAACATAGAAAAACGCTGTTTTGAACTATTCAAACTGACAAATTCATGTTACTTTCGCGTGAAACGGCGATTTATGAAAAATGTCGATAAAATTGCTGTTTTAAACTTGCAGAAACATAGAAAAACGCTGTTTTGAAATATTCAAACTGACAAATTTATGTTTCTTACGTTCGAAACGGTGGATTTTTGTGAAATCACGATAAAATTGCTGTTTTAAACTTGCAAAATTATTGAAAAACGCTGTTTTCAACTATTCAAACTGACAAATTCATGTTTCTTCCGTGCGAAACGGCGATTTATGAGAAATGACGATAAAATTGCTGTTTTAAAGTTGCAAAAACATAGAAAAACGCTGTTTTCAACTATTCAAACTGATAAATTCATGTTTCTTTCGTTCGAAACGGTGGATTTTTGTGAAATCACGATAAAACTGCTGTTTTAAACTTGCAAAAACATAGAAAAACGCTGTTTTCAACTATTCAAACTGATAAATTCATGTTTCTTTCGTGCGAAACGGCGATTTATGAGAAATGACGAAAAAATTGCTGTTTTAAATTTGCAAAAACATAGAAAAACGCTGTTTTGTACTATTCAAACTGACAAATTCATGTTTCTTTCGTGCGAAACGGCGATAAAATTGCTGTTTTAAACTTGCAAAAACATAGAGAAACGCTGTTTTCAACTATTCAAACTGATAAATTCATGTTTCTTTCGTGCGAAACGGCGATTTATGAGAAATGACGATAAAATTGCTGTTTTAAACTTGCAAAATTATTGAAAAACGCTGTTTTCAACTATTCAAACTGACAAATTCATGTTTCTTCCGTGCGAAACGGCGATTTATGGGAAATGACGATAAAATTGCTGTTTTAAAGTTGCAAAAACATAGAAAAACGCTGTTTTCAACTATTCAAACTGATAAATTCATGTTTCTTACGTTCGAAACGGTGGATTTTTGTGATATCACGATAAAATTGCTGTTTTAAATTTGCAAAATTTTTGAAAAACGCTGTTTTCAACTATTCAAACTGACAAATTCATATTTCTTTCGTTCAAAACGGCGATTTATGAGAAATGACGATAAATTTGCTGTTTTAAACTTGCAAAAACATAGAAAAACGCTGTTTTGAACTATTCAAACTGACAAATTCATGTTTCTTTCGTGCGAAACGGCGATTTATGAGAAATGACGATAAAATTGCTGTTTTAAACTTGCAAAAACATAGAAAAACGCAGTTTTGAACTATTCAAACTGACAAATTCATGTTTCTTTCGTGCGAAACGGCGATTTATGAGAAATGACGATAAAATTGCTGTTTTAAACTTGCAAAAACGTAGAAAAACGCTGTTTTGAACTATTCAAACTGACAAATTCATGTTTCTTTCGTGTGAAACGGCGATTTATGAGAAATGACGATAAATTGCTGTTTTAAACTTGCAAAAACATAGAAAAACGCTGTTTTGAACTATTCAAACTGACAAATTCATGTTTCTTTCGTGCGAAACGGCGATTTATGAGAAATGACGATAAAATTGCTGTTTTAAACTTGCAAAAACATAGAAAAACGCTGTTTTGAACTATTCAAACTGACAAATTCATGTTTCTTTGTGCGAAACGGCGATTTATGAGAAATTACGAAAAAATTGCTGTTTTAAACTTGCAAAAACATAGAAAACAGCTGTTTTTAACTATTCAAACTGATAAATTTAGGTTTTTTTCGTGCGAAAAGGCGATTTATGAGAAATGACGATAAATTTGCTGTTTTAAACTTGCAAAAACATGGAAAAACGCTGTTTTGAACTATTCAAACTGACAAATTCATGTTACTTTCGCGTGAAACGGCGATTTATGAGAAATGTCGATAAAATTGCTGTTTTAAACTGCAGAAACATAGAAAAACGCTGTTTTGAACTATTCAAACTGACAAATTTATGTTTCTTACGTTCGAAACGGTGGATTTTTGTGAAATCACGATAAAATTGCTGTTTTAAACTTGCAAAATTATTGAAAAACGCTGTTTTCAACTATTCAAACTGACAAATTCATGTTTCTTCCGTGCGAAACGGCGATTTATGAGAAATGACGATAAAATTGCTGTTTTAAAGTTGCAAAAACATAGAAAAACGCTGTTTTCAACTATTCAAACTGATAAATTCATGTTTCTTTCGTTCGAAACGGTGGATTTTTGTGAAATCACGATAAAACTGCTGTTTTAAACTTGCAAAAACATAGAAAAACGCTGTTTTCAATTATTCAAACTGATAAATTCATGTTTCTTTCGTGCGAAACGGCGATTTATGAAAAATGACGAAAAAATTGCTGTATTAAATTTACAAAAACATAGAAAAAGGCTGTTTTGTACTATTCAAACTGACAAATTCATGTTTCTTTCGTGCGAAACGGCGATTTATGAGAAATGGCGATAAAATTGCTGTTTTAAACTTGCAAAAACATAGAGAAACGCTGTTTTCAACTATTCAAACTGTTAAATTCATGTTTCTTTCGTGCGAAACGGCGATTTATGAGAAATGACGATAAAATTGGTGTTTTAAACTTGCAAAAACATAGAAAAACGCCGTTTTCAACTATTTAAACTGATAAATTCATGTTTCTTTCCTTCGAAACGGTAGATTTTTGTGAAATCACGATAAAACTGCTGTTTTAAACTAGCAAAATACGCTGTTTTCAACAATCTAAACTGACGTATTTAAAATGCTGTTTTAAACTTGCAAGAACATAGAAAACGCTGTTTTCAACTATTCAAACTGATAAATTCATGTTTCTTTCGTTGGAAACGGTGGATTTTTGTGAAATCACGATAAAACTGCTGTTTTAAACTAGCAAAACTAAGAAAACGCTGTTTTCATCCATCTAAACTGACGTATTTAAAATGCTGTTTTAAACTTGCAAAAACATAGAAAAACGCTGTTTTCAACTATTCAAACTGATAAATTCATGTTTCTGTCGTGCAAAACGGCGATTTATGAGAAATGACGATAAAATTGCTGTTTTAAACTTGCAAAAACATAGAAAAACGCTGTTTTCAACTATTCAAACTGACAAATTCATGTTTCTTTTGTGCGAAACGGCGATTTATGAGAAATGGCGATAAAATTGCTGTTTTAAACTTGCAAAAACATAGAGAAACGCTGTTTTCAACTATTCAAACTGATAAATTCATGTTTCTTTCGTGCGAAACGGCGATTTATGAGAAATGACGATAAAATTGCTGTTTTAAACTTGCAAAAACATAGAAAAACGCCGTTTTCAACTATTTAAACTGATGAATTCATGTTTCTTTCCTTCGAAACGGTAGATTTTTGTGAAATCACGATAAAACTGCTGTTTTAAACTAGCAAAATACGCTGTTTTCAACAATCTAAACTGACGTATTTAAAATGCTGTTTTAAACTTGCAAGAACATAGAAAACGCTGTTTTCAACTATTCAAACTGATAAATTCATGTTTCTTTCGTTCGAAACGGTGGATTTTTGTGAAATCACGATAAAACTGCTGTTTTAAACTAGCAAAACCAAGAAAACGCTGTTTTCAACCATCTAAACTGACGTATTTAAAATGCTGTTTTAAACTTGCAAAAACATAGAAAAACGCTGTTTTCAACTATTCAAACTGATAAATTCATGTTTCTGTCGTGCGAAACGGCGATTTATGAGAAATGACGATAAAATTGCTGTTTTAAACTTGCAAAAACATAGAAAACGCTGTTTTCAACTATTCAAACTGATAAATTCATGTTTCTTTCGTGCGAAACGGCGATTTATGAGAAATGACGATAAAATTGCTGTTTTAAACTTGCAAAAACATAGAAAAACGCTGTTTTGAATTATTCAAACTGACAAATTCATGTTTCTTTCGTGCGAAACGGCGATTTATGAGAAATGACGATTTATGAGAAATGACGATAAAATTGCTGTTTTAAACTTGCAAAAACATAGAGAAACGCTGTTTTCAACTATTCAAACTGATAAATTCATGTTTCTTTCATGCGAAACGGCGATTTATAAAAAATGACGATAATATTGCTGTTTTAAACTTGCAAAAACATAGAAAAACGCCGTTTTCAACTATTTAAACTGATAAATTCATGTTTCTTTCCTTCGAAACGGTAGATTTTTGTGAAATCACGATAAAACTGCTGTTTTAAACTAGCAAAATACGCTGTTTTCAACAATCTAAACTGACGTATTTAAAATGCTGTTTTAAACTTGCAAGAACATAGAAAACGCTGTTTTCAACTATTCAAACTGATAAATTCATGTTTCTTTCGTTCGAAACGGTGTATTTTTGTGAAATCACGATAAAACTGCTGTTTTAAACTAGCAAAACTAAGAAAACGCTGTTTTCATCCATCTAAACTGACGTATTTAAAATGCTGTTTTAAACTTGCAAAAACATAGAAAAACGCGGTTTTCAACTATTCAAACTGATAAATTTATGTTTCTGTCGTGCGCAACGGCGATTTATGAGAAATGACGATAAAATTGCTGTTTTAAACTTGCAAAAACATAGAAAAACGCTGTTTTCAACTATTCAAACTGACAAATTCATGTTTCTTTCGTGCGAAACGGCGATTTATGAGAAATGGCGATAAAATTGCTGTTTTAAACTTGCAAAAACATAGAGAAACGCTGTTTTCAACTATTCAAACTGATAAATTCATGTTTCTTTCGTGCGAAACGGCGATTTATGAGAAATGACGATAAAATTGCTGTTTTAAACTTGCAAAAACATAGAAAAACGCCGTTTTCAACTATTTAAACTGATGAATTCATGTTTCTTTCCTTCGAAACGGTAGATTTTTGTGAAATCACGATAAAACTGCTGTTTTAAACTAGCAAAATACGCTGTTTTCAACAATCTAAACTGACGTATTTAAAATGCTGTTTTAAACTTGCAAGAACATAGAAAACGCTGTTTTCAACTATTCAAACTGATAAATTCATGTTTCTTTCGTTCGAAACGGTGGATTTTTGTGAAATCACGATAAAACTGCTGTTTTAAACTAGCAAAATTATTGAAAAACGCTGTTTTCAACTATTCAAACTGACAAATTCATGTTTCTTCCGTGCGAAACGGCGATTTATGAGAAATGACGATAAAATTGCTGTTTTAAACATGCAAAAACAAACGCTGTTTTGAACTATTCAAACTGAAAAATTCCTGTTTCTTTCATGCGAAACGGCGATTTATGAGAAATGACGATAAAATTGCTGTTTTAAACTTGCAAAAACATAGAAAAACGCTGTTTTGTACTATTTAAACTGACAAATTCATGTTTCTTTCGTGCGAAACGGCGATTTATGAGAAATGGCGATAAAATTGCTTTTTTAAACTTGCAAAAACATAGAATAACGCTGTTTTGAACTATTCAAACTGACAAATTCATGTTTCTTTCGTGCGAAACGGCGATTTATGAAAAATGACAATAAATTTGCTGTTTTAAACTTGCAAAAACATAGAAAAACGCTGTTTTGAACTATTCAAACTGACAAATTCATGTTTCTTTCATTCGAAACGGCGATTAATGAGAAATGACGATAAAATTGCTGTTTTAAAGTTGCAAAAACATAGAAAAACGCTGTTTTCAACTATTCAAACTGCTAAATTCATGTTTCTTTCGTGCGAAACGGCGATTTATGAGAAATGACGATAAAATTGCTGTTTTAAACTTGCAAAAACATAGAAAAACGCTGTTTTGAATTACTCAATCTGACAAATTCATGTTTCTTTCCTTCGAAACGGTAGATTTTTGTGAAATCACGATAAAACTGCTGTTTTAAACTAGCAAATTACACTGTTTTCAACAATCTAAACTGACGTATTTAAAATGCTGTTTTAAACTTGCAAGAACATAGAAAACGCTGTTTTCAACTATTCAAACTGATAAATTCATGTTTCTTTCGTTCGAAACGGTGGATTTTTGTGAAATCACGATAAAACTGCTGTTTTAAACTTGCAAAAACATAGAAAAACGCTGTTTTCAACTATTCAAACTGATAAATTCATGTTTCTTACGTTCGAAACGGTGGATTTTTGTGAAATCACGATAAAATTGCTGTTTTAAACTTGCAAAATTATTGAAAAACGCTGTTTTCAACTATTCAAACTGACAAATTCATGTTTCTTCCGTGCGAAACGGCGATTTATGAGAAATGACGATAAAATTGCTGTTTTAAACTTGCAAAAACAAACGCTGTTTTGAACTATTCAAACTGAAAAATTCCTGTTTCTTTCATGCGAAACGGCGATTTATGAGAAATGACGATAAAATTGCTGTTTTAAACTTGCAAAAACATAGAAAAACGCTGTTTTGTACTATTTAAACTGACAAATTCATGTTTCTTTCGTGCGAAACGGCGATTTATGAGAAATGGCGATAAAATTGCTTTTTTAAACTTGCAAAAACATAGAATAACGCTGTTTTGAACTATTCAAACTGACAAATTCATGTTTCTTTCGTGCGAAACGGCGATTTATGAAAAATGACAATAAATTTGCTGTTTTAAAGTTGCAAAAACATAGAAAAACGCGGTTTTTAACTATTCAAACTGATAAATTCATGTTTCTTTCGTGCAAAACGGCGATTTATGAGAAATGACGATAAAATTGCTGTTTTAAACTTGCAAAAACATAGAAAAACGCTGTTTTGAACTATTCAAACTGACAAATTAATGTTTCTTTCGTGCGAAACGGAGATTTATGAGAAATGACGATAAATTTGCTGTTTTAAACTTGCAAAAACATAGAAAAACGCTGTTTTCAACTATTCAAACTGATAAATTCATGTTTCTTTCGTGCAAAACGGCGATTTATGAGAAATGACGATAAAATTGCTGTTTTAAACTTGCAAAAACATAGAAAACAGCTGTTTTTAACTATTCAAACTGATAAATTCAGGTTTCTTTCGTGCGAAACGGCGATTTATGAGAAATGACAATAAATTTGCTGTTTTAAACTTGCAAAAACATAGAAAAACGCTGTTTTGAACTATTCAAACTGACAAATTAATGTTTCTTTCGTGCGAAACGGCGATTTATTAGAAATGACGATAAAATTGCTGTTTTAAACTTGCAAAAACATAGAAAAACGCTGTTTTGAACTATTCAAACTGACAAATTCATGTTTCTTTCGTGCGAAACGGAGATTTATGAGAAATGACGATAAATTTGCTGTTTTAAACTTGCAAAAACATAGAAAAACGCTGTTTTCAACTATTCAAACTGATAAATTCATGTTTCTTTCGTGCAAAACGGCGATTTATGAGAGATGACGATAAAATTGCTGTTTTAAACTTGCAAAAACATAGAACAACGCTGTTTTGAACTATTCAAACTGACAAATTCATGTTCCTTTCGTGTGAAACGGCGATTTATGAGAAATGACGATAAAATTGCTGTTTTAAACTTGCAGAAACATAGAAAAACGCTGTTTTGAACTATCCAAATTGACAAATTCATGTTTTTTTCGTGCGAAACGGCGATTTTTGAGAAATGGCGATCAATTTGCTGTTTTAAACTTGCAAAAACATAGAAAAACGCTGTTTTCAACTATTCAAACTGTTAAATTTATGTTTCTTACGTTCGAAACGGTTGATTTTTGTGAAATCACGATAAAATTGCTGTTTTAAACTTGCAAAATTATTGAAAAACGCTGTTTTCAACTATTCAAACTGACAAATTCATGTTTCTTCCGTGCGAAACGGCGATTTATGAGAAATGACGATAAAATTGCTGTTTTAAACTTGCAAAAACATAGAAAAAGCTGTTTTGAACTATTCAAACTGAAAAATTCATGTTTCTTACGTGCGAAACGGCGATTTATGAGAAATGACGATAAAATTGCTGTTTTAAACTTGCAAAAACATAGAAAAATGCTGTTTTGAACTATTCAAACTGACAAATTCATATTTCTTTCGTGCGAAACGGCGATTTATGAGAAATGACGATAAAATTGCTGTTTTAACTTGCAAAAACATAGAAAAACGCTGTTTTGAACTATTCAAACTGACAAATTCATGTTTCTTTCGTGCGAAACGGCGATTTATGAGAAATGACGATTAAATTGCTGTTTTAAACTTGCAGAAAAATAGAAAAACGCTGTTTTCAACTATTCAAACTGACAAATTCATGTTTTTTTCATGCGAAACGGCGATTTATGAGAAATGGCGATAAAATTGCTGTTTTAAACTTGCAACAACATAGAGAAACGCTGTTTTCAACTATTCAAACTGATAAATTCATGTTTCTTTCGTGCGAAACGGCGATTTATGAGAAATGACGATAAAATTGCTGTTTTAAACTTGCAAAAACATAGAAAAACGCTGTTTTGAATTACTCAAACTGACAAATTCATGTTTCTTTCCTTCGAAACGGTAGATTTTTGTGAAATCACGATAAAACTGCTGTTTTAAACTAGCAAAATACACTGTTTTCAACAATCTAAACTGACGTATTTAAAATGCTGTTTTAAACTTGCAAGAACATAGAAAACGCTGTTTTCAACTATTCAAACTGATAAATTCATGTTTCTTTCGTGCGAAACGGCGATTTATGAGAAATGGCGATAAAATTGCTGTTTTAAACTTGCAACAACATAGAGAAACGCTGTTTTCAACTATTCAAACTGATAAATTCATGTTTCTTTCTTGCGAAACGGCGATTTATGAGAAATGACGATAAAATTGCTGTTTTAAACTTGCAAAAACATAGAAAAACGCTGTTTTGAATTATTCAAACTGACAAATTCATGTTTCTTTCGTGCGAAACGGCGATTTATGAGAAATGACGATTTATGAGAAATGACGATAAAATTGCTGTTTTAAACTTGCAAAAACATAGAAAAACGCTGTTTTGAACTATTCAAACTGACAAATTCATATTTCTTTCGTGCGAAACGGCGATTTATGAGAAATGACGATAAATTTGCTGTTTTAAACTTGCAAAAACATAGAAAAACGCTGTTTTCAACTATTCAAACTGATAAATTCATGTTTCTTACGTTCGAAACGGTGGATTTTTGTGAAATCACGATAAAATTGCTGTTTTAAACTTGCAAAATTATTGAAAAACGCTGTTTTCAACTATTCAAACTGACAAATTCATGTTTCTTTCGTGCGAAACGGCGATTTATGAAAAATGACAATAAATTTGCTGTTTTAAACTTGCAAAAACATAGAAAAACGCTGTTTTGAACTATTCAAACTGACAAATTCATGTTTCTTTCATTCGAAACGGCGATTAATGAGAAATGACGATAAAATTGCTGTTTTAAAGTTGCAAAAACATAGAAAAACGCTGTTTTCAACTATTCAAACTGCTAAATTCATGTTTCTTTCGTGCGAAACGGCGATTTATGAGAAATGACGATAAAATTGCTGTTTTAAACTTGCAAAAACATAGAAAAACGCTGTTTTGAATTACTCAATCTGACAAATTCATGTTTCTTTCCTTCGAAACGGTAGATTTTTGTGAAATCACGATAAAACTGCTGTTTTAAACTAGCAAATTACACTGTTTTCAACAATCTAAACTGACGTATTTAAAATGCTGTTTTAAACTTGCAAGAACATAGAAAACGCTGTTTTCAACTACTCAAACTGATAAATTCATGTTTCTTTCGTTCGAAACGGTGGATTTTTGTGAAATCACGATAAAACTGCTGTTTTAAACTTGCAAAAACATAGAAAAACGCTGTTTTCAACTATTCAAACTGATAAATTCATGTTTCTTACGTTCGAAACGGTGGATTTTTGTGAAATCACGATAAAATTGCTGTTTTAAACTTGCAAAATTATTGAAAAACGCTGTTTTCAACTATTCAAACTGACAAATTCATGTTTCTTCCGTGCGAAACGGCGATTTATGAGAAATGACGATAAAATTGCTGTTTTAAACTTGCAAAAACAAACGCTGTTTTGAACTATTCAAACTGAAAAATTCCTGTTTCTTTCATGCGAAACGGCGATTTATGAGAAATGACGATAAAATTGCTGTTTTAAACTTGCAAAAACATAGAAAAACGCTGTTTTGTACTATTTAAACTGACAAATTCATGTTTCTTTCGTGCGAAACGGCGATTTATGAGAAATGGCGATAAAATTGCTTTTTTAAACTTGCAAAAACATAGAATAACGCTGTTTTGAACTATTCAAACTGACAAATTCATGTTTCTTTCGTGCGAAACGGCGATTTATGAAAAATGACAATAAATTTGCTGTTTTAAAGTTGCAAAAACATAGAAAAACGCGGTTTTTAACTATTCAAACTGATAAATTCATGTTTCTTTCGTGCAAAACGGCGATTTATGAGAAATGACGATAAAATTGCTGTTTTAAACTTGCAAAAACATAGAAAAACGCTGTTTTGAACTATTCAAACTGACAAATTAATGTTTCTTTCGTGCGAAACGGAGATTTATGAGAAATGACGATAAATTTGCTGTTTTAAACTTGCAAAAACATAGAAAAACGCTGTTTTCAACTATTCAAACTGATAAATTCATGTTTCTTTCGTGCAAAACGGCGATTTATGAGAAATGACGATAAAATTGCTGTTTTAAACTTGCAAAAACATAGAAAACAGCTGTTTTTAACTATTCAAACTGATAAATTCAGGTTTCTTTCGTGCGAAACGGCGATTTATGAGAAATGACAATAAATTTGCTGTTTTAAACTTGCAAAAACATAGAAAAACGCTGTTTTGAACTATTCAAACTGACAAATTAATGTTTCTTTCGTGCGAAACGGCGATTTATTAGAAATGACGATAAAATTGCTGTTTTAAACTTGCAAAAACATAGAAAAACGCTGTTTTGAACTATTCAAACTGACAAATTCATGTTTCTTTCGTGCGAAACGGAGATTTATGAGAAATGACGATAAATTTGCTGTTTTAAACTTGCAAAAACATAGAAAAACGCTGTTTTCAACTATTCAAACTGATAAATTCATGTTTCTTTCGTGCAAAACGGCGATTTATGAGAGATGACGATAAAATTGCTGTTTTAAACTTGCAAAAACATAGAACAACGCTGTTTTGAACTATTCAAACTGACAAATTCATGTTCCTTTCGTGTGAAACGGCGATTTATGAGAAATGACGATAAAATTGCTGTTTTAAACTTGCAGAAACATAGAAAAACGCTGTTTTGAACTATCCAAATTGACAAATTCATGTTTTTTTCGTGCGAAACGGCGATTTTTGAGAAATGGCGATCAATTTGCTGTTTTAAACTTGCAAAAACATAGAAAAACGCTGTTTTCAACTATTCAAACTGTTAAATTTATGTTTCTTACGTTCGAAACGGTTGATTTTTGTGAAATCACGATAAAATTGCTGTTTTAAACTTGCAAAATTATTGAAAAACGCTGTTTTTAACTATTCAAACTGACAAATTCATGTTTCTTCCGTGCGAAACGGCGATTTATGAGAAATGACGATAAAATTGCTGTTTTAAACTTGCAAAAACATAGAAAAAGCTGTTTTGAACTATTCAAACTGAAAAATTCATGTTTCTTACGTGCGAAACGGCGATTTATGAGAAATGACGATAAAATTGCTGTTTTAAACTTGCAAAAACATAGAAAAATGCTGTTTTGAACTATTCAAACTGACAAATTCATATTTCTTTCGTGCGAAACGGCGATTTATGAGAAATGACGATAAAATTGCTGTTTTAACTTGCAAAAACATAGAAAAACGCTGTTTTGAACTATTCAAACTGACAAATTCATGTTTCTTTCGTGCGAAACGGCGATTTATGAGAAATGACGATTAAATTGCTGTTTTAAACTTGCAGAAAAATAGAAAAACGCTGTTTTCAACTATTCAAACTGACAAATTCATGTTTTTTTCATGCGAAACGGCGATTTATGAGAAATGGCGATAAAATTGCTGTTTTAAACTTGCAACAACATAGAGAAACGCTGTTTTCAACTATTCAAACTGATAAATTCATGTTTCTTTCGTGCGAAACGGCGATTTATGAGAAATGACGATAAAATTGCTGTTTTAAACTTGCAAAAACATAGAAAAACGCTGTTTTGAATTACTCAAACTGACAAATTCATGTTTCTTTTTTTCGAAACGGTAGATTTTTGTGAAATCACGATAAAACTGCTGTTTTAAACTAGCAAAATACACTGTTTTCAACAATCTAAACTGACGTATTTAAAATGCTGTTTTAAACTTGCAAGAACATAGAAAACGCTGTTTTCAACTATTCAAACTGATAAATTCATGTTTCTTTCGTGCGAAACGGCGATTTATGAGAAATGGCGATAAAATTGCTGTTTTAAACTTGCAACAACATAGAGAAACGCTGTTTTCAACTATTCAAACTGATAAATTCATGTTTCTTTCTTGCGAAACGGCGATTTATGAGAAATGACGATAAAATTGCTGTTTTAAACTTGCAAAAACATAGAAAAACGCTGTTTTGAATTATTCAAACTGACAAATTCATGTTTCTTTCGTGCGAAACGGCGATTTATGAGAAATGACGATTTATGAGAAATGACGATAAAATTGCTGTTTTAAACTTGCAAAAACATAGAAAAACGCTGTTTTGAACTATTCAAACTGACAAATTCATATTTCTTTCGTGCGAAACGGCGATTTATGAGAAATGACGATAAATTTGCTGTTTTAAACTTGCAAAAACATAGAAAAACGCTGTTTTCAACTATTCAAACTGATAAATTCATGTTTCTTACGTTCGAAACGGTGGATTTTTGTGAAATCACGATAAAATTGCTGTTTTAAACTTGCAAAATTATTGAAAAACGCTGTTTTCAACTATTCAAACTGACAAATTCATGTTTCTTCCGTGCGAAACGGCGATTTATGAGAAATGACGATAAAATTGCTGTTTTAAACTTGCAAAAACATAGAAAAACGCTGTTTTCAACTATTCAAACTGAAAAATTCATGTTTCTTTCATGCGAAACGGCGATTTATGAGAAATGACGATAAAATTGCTGTTTTAAACTTGCAAAAACATAGAAAAACGCTGTTTTGTAATATTTAAACTGACAAATTCATGTTTCTTTCGTGCGAAACGGCGATTTATGAGAAATGGCGATAAAATTGCTTTTTTAAACTTGCAAAAACATAGAATAACGCTGTTTTGAACTATTCAAACTGACAAATTCATGTTTCTTTCGTGCGAAACGGCGATTTATGAAAAATGACAATAAATTTGCTGTTTTAAACTTGCAAAAACATAGAAAAACGCTGTTTTGAACTATTCAAACTGACAAATTAATGTTTCTTTCGTGCGAAACGGAGATTTATGAGAAATGACGATAAAATTGCTGTTTTAAACTTGCAAAAACATAGAAAAACGCTGTTTTGAACTATTCAAACTGACAAATTCATGTTTCTTTCGTGCGAAACGGAGATTTATGTGAAATGACGATAAATTTGCTGTTTTAAACTTGCAAAAACATAGAAAAACGCTGTTTTCAACTATTCAAACTGATAAATTCATGTTTCTTTCGTGCAAAACGGCGACTTATGAGAGATGACGATAAAATTGCTGTTTTAAACTTGCAAAAACATAGAACAACGCTGTTTTGAACTATTCAAACTGACAAATTCATGTTACTTTCGTGTGAAACGGCGATTTATGAGAAATGACGATAAAATTGCTGTTTTAAACTTGCAGAAACCTAGAAAAACGCTGTTTTGAACTATCCAAATTGACAAATTCATGTTTCTTTCGTGCGAAACGGCGATTTATGAGAAATGACGATCAATTTGCTGTTTTAAACTTGCAAAAACATAGAAAAACGCTGTTTTTAACTATTCAAACTGTTAAATTCATGTTTCTTACGTTCGAAACGGTTGATTTTTGTGAAATCACGATAAAATTGCTGTTTTAAACTTGCAAAATTATTGAAAAACGCTGTTTTCAACTATTCAAACTGACAAATTCATGTTTCTTCCGTGCGAAACGGCGATTTATGAGAAATGACGATAAAATTGCTGTTTTAAACTTGCAAAAACATAGAAAAAGCTGTTTTGAACTATTCAAACTGAAAAATTCATGTTTCTTACGTGCGAAACGGCGATTTATGAGAAATGACGATAAAATTGATGTTTTAAACTTGCAAAAACATAGAAAAATGCTGTTTTGAACTATTCAAACTGACAAATTCATGTTTCTTTCGTGCGAAACGGCGATTTATGAGAAATGACGATAAAATTGCTGTGTTAACTTGCAAAAACATAGAAAAACGCTGTTTTGAACTATTCAAACTGACAAATTCATGTTTCTTTCGTGCGAAACGGCGATTTATGAGAAATGACGATTAAATTGCTGTTTTAAAATTGCAGAAAAATAGAAAAACGCTGTTTTCAACTATTCAAACTGACAAATTCATGTTTCTTCCGTGCGAAACGGCGATTTATGAGAAATGACGATAAAATTGCTGTTTTAAACTTGCAAAAACATAGAAAACGCTGTTTTGAACTATTCAAACTGAAAAATTCATGTTTCTTACGTGCGAAACGGCGATTTATGAGCAATGACGATAAAATTGCTGTTTTAAACTTGCAAAAACATAGAAAAATGCTGTTTTGAACTATTCAAACTGACAAATTCATGTTTCTTTCGTGCGAAACGGCGATTTATGAGAAATGACGATAAAATTGCTGTTTTAACTTGCAGAAAAATAGAAAAACGCTGTTTTGAACTATTCAAACTGACAAATTCAGGTTTCTTTCGTGCGAAACGGCGATTTATGAGAAATGACGATAAATTTGCTGTTTTAAACTTGCAAAAACATAGAAAAACGCTGTTTTCAACTATTCAAACTGACAAATTCATGTTTCTTTCATTCGAAACGGCGATTTATGAGAAATGACGATAAAATTGCTGTTTTAAAGTTGCAAAAACATAGAAAAACGCTGTTTTCAGCTATTCAAACTGATAAATTCATGTTTCTTTCGTGCGAAACGGCGATTTATGAGAAATGACGATAAAATTGCTGTTTTATACTTGCAAAAACATAGAAAAACGCTGTTTTGAATTACTCAATCTGACAAATTCATGTTTCTTTCCTTCGAAACGGTAGATTTTTGTGAAATCACGATAAAACTGCTGTTTTAAACTAGCAAAATACACTGTTTTCAACAATCTAAACTGACGTATTTAAAATGCTGTTTTAAACTTGCAAGAACATAGAAAACACTGTTTTCAACTATTCAAACTGATAAATTCATGTTTCTTTCGTTCGAAACGGTGGATTTTTGTGAAATCACGATAAAACTGCTGTTTTAAACTTGCAAAAACATAGAAAAACGCTGTTTTCAACTATTCAAACTGATAAATTCATGTTTCTTTCGTGCGAAACGGCGATTTATGAGAAATGACGATAAAATTGCTGTTTTAAACTTGCAAAAACATAGAAAAACGCTGTTTTGAATTATTCAAACTTACAAATTCATGTTTCTTTCGTGCGAAACGGCGATTTATGAGAAATGACGATTTATGAGAAATGACGATAAAATTGCTGTTTTAAACTTGCAAAAACATAGAAAAACGCTGTTTTGAACTATTCAAACTGACAAATTCATATTTCTTTCGTGCGAAACGGCGATTTATGAGAAAAGACGATAAATTTGCTGTTTTAAACTTGCAAAAACATAGAAAAACGCTGTTTTCAACTATTCAAACTGATAAATTCATGTTTCTTACGTTCGAAACGGTGGATTTTTGTGAAATCACGATAAAATTGCTGTTTTAAACTTGCAAAATTATTGAAAAACGCTGTTTTCAACTATTCAAACTGACAAATTCATGTTTCTTCCGTGCGAAACGGCGATTTATGAGAAATGACGATAAAATTGCTGTTTTAAACTTGCAAAAACAAACGCTGTTTTGAACTATTCAAACTGAAAAATTCATGTTTCTTTCATGCGAAACGGCGATTTATGAGAAATGACGATAAAATTGCTGTTTTAAACTTGCAAAAACATAGAAAAACGCTGTTTTGTACTATTTAAACTTACAAATTCATGTTTCTTTCGTGCGAAACGGCGATTTATGAGAAATGGCGATAAAATTGCTTTTTTAAACTTGCAAAAACATAGAATAACGCTGTTTTGAACTATTCAAACTGACAAATTCATGTTTCTTTCGTGCGAAACGGCGATTTATGAAAAATGACAATAAATTTGCTGTTTTAAACTTGCAAAAACATAGAAAAACGCGGTTTTTAACTATTCAAACTGATAAATTCATGTTTCTTTCGTGCAAAACGGCGATTTATGAGAAATGACGATAAAATTGCTGTTTTAAACTTGGAAAAACATAGAAAAACGCTGTTTTGAACTATTCAAACTGACAAATTAATGTTTCTTTCGTGCGAAACGGAGATTTATGAGAAATGAAGATAAATTTGCTGTTTTAAACTTGCAAAAACATAGAAAAACGCTGTTTTCAACTATTCAAACTGATAAATTCATGTTTCTTTCGTGCAAAACGGCGATTTATTAGAAATGACGATAAAATTGCTGTTTTAAACTTGCAAAAACATAGAAAACAGCTGTTTTTAACTATTCAAACTGATAAATTCAGGTTTCTTTCGTGCGAAACGGCGATTTATGAGAAATGACAATAAATTTGCTGTTTTAAACTTGCAAAAACATAGAAAAACGCTGTTTTGAACTATTCAAACTGACAAATTAATGTTTCTTTCGTGCGAAACGGCGATTTATTAGAAATGACGATAAAATTGCTGTTTTAAACTTGCAAAAACATAGAAAAACGCTGTTTTGAACTATTCAAACTGACAAATTCATGTTTCTTTCGTGCGAAACGGAGATTTATGAGAAATGACGATAAATTTGCTGTTTTAAACTTGCAAAAACATAGAAAAACGCTGTTTTCAACTATTCAAACTGATAAATTCATGTTTCTTTCGTGCAAAACGGCGATTTATGAGAGATGACGATAAAATTGCTGTTTTAAACTTGCAAAAACATAGAAAAAGCTGTTTTGAACTATTCAAACTGACAAATTCATGTTTCTTTCGTGCGAAACGGCGATTTATGAGAAATGACGATTTATGAGAAATGACGATAAAATTGCTGTTTTAAACTTGCAAAAACATAGAAAAACGCTGTTTTGAACTATCCAAATTGACAAATTCATGTTTCTTTCGTGCGAAACGGCGATTTATGAGAAATGGTGATCAATTTGCTGTTTTAAACTTGCAAAAACATAGAAAAACGCTGTTTTCAACTATTCAAACTGTTAAATTCATGTTTCTTACGTTCGAAACGGTTGATTTTTGTGAAATCACGATAAAATTGCTGTTTTAAACTTGCAAAATTATTGAAAAACGCTGTTTTCAACTATTCAAACTGACAAATTCATGTTTCTTCCGTGCGAAACGGCGATTTATGAGAAATGACGATAAAATTGCTGTTTTAAACTTGCAAAAACATAGAAAAAGCTGTTTTGAACTATTCAAACTGAAAAATTCATGTTTTTTACGTGCGAAACGGCGATTTATGAGAAATGACGATAAAATTGCTGTTTTAAACTTGCAAAAACATAGAAAAATGCTGTTTTGAACTATTCAAACTGACAAATTCATGTTTCTTTCGTGCGAAACGGCGATTTATGAGAAATGACGATAAAATTGCTGTTTTAACTTGCAAAAACATAGAAAAACGCTGTTTTGAACTATTCAAAATGACAAATTCATGTTTCTTTCGTGCGAAACGGCGATTTATGAGAAATGACGATTAAATTGCTGTTTTAAACTTGCAGAAAAATAGAAAAACGCTGTTTTCAACTATTCAAACTGACAAATTCATGTTTCTTTCATGCGAAACGGCGATTTATGAGAAATGGCGATAAAATTGCTGTTTTAAACTTGCAACAACATAGAGAAACGCTGTTTTCAACTATTCAAACTGATAAATTCATGTTGCTTTCGTGCGAAACGGCGATTTATGAGAAATGACGATAAAATTGCTGTTTTAAACTTGCAAAAACATAGAAAAACGCTGTTTTGAATTACTCAAACTGACAAATTCATGTTTCTTTCCTTCGAAACGGTAGATTTTTGTGAAATCACGATAAAACTGCTGTTTTAAACTAGCAAAATACACTGTTTTCAACAATCTAAACTGACGTATTTAAAATGCTGTTTTAAACTTGCAAGAACATAGAAAACGCTGTTTTCAACTATTCAAACTGATAAATTCATGTTTTTTTCGTTCGAAACGGTGGATTTTTGTGAAATCACGATAAAACTGCTGTTTTAAACTTGCAAAAACATAGAAAAACGCTGTTTTCAACTATTCAAACTGATAAATACATGTTTCTTTCGTGCGAAACGGCGATTTATGAGAAATGACGATAAAATTGCTGTTTTAACTTTCAAAAACGTAGAAAAACGCTGTTTTATACTATTCAAACTGACAAATTCATGTATCTTTCGTGCGAAACGGCGATTTATGAGAAATGACGATAAAATTGCTGTTTTAAACTTGCAAAATTATTGAAAAACGCTGTTTTCAACTATTCAAACTGACAAATTCATGTTTCTTCCGTGCGAAACGGCGATTTATGAGAAATGACGATAAAATTGCTGTTTTAAACTTGCAAAAACATAGATAAACGCTGTTTTGAACTATTCAAATTGAAAAATTCATGTTTCTTTCATGCGAAACGGCGATCTATGAGAAATGACGATAAAATTGCTGTTTTAAACTTGCAAAAACATAGAAAAACGCTGTTTTGTACTATTTAAACTGACAAATTCATGTTTCTTTCATGCGAAACGGCGATTTATGAGAAATGGCGATAAAATTGCTTTTTTAAACTTGCAAAAACATAGAATAACGCTGTTTTGAACTATTCAAACTGACAAATTCATGTTTCTTTCGTGCGAAACGGCGATTTATGAAAAATGACAATAAATTTTCTGTTTTAAACTTGCAAAAACATAGAAAAACGCTGTTTTTAACTATTCAAACTGACAAATTTATGTTTCTTTCGTGCGAAACGGCGATTTATTAGAAATGACGATAAAATTGCTGTTTTAAACTTGCAAAAACATAGAAAAACGCTGTTTTGAACTATTCAAACTGACAAATTCATGTTTCTTTCGTGCGAAACGGAGATTTATGAGAAATGACGATAAATTTGCTGTTTTAAACTTGCAAAAACATAGAAAAACGCTGTTTTCAACTATTCAAACTGATAAATTTATGTTTCTTTCGTGCAAAACGGCGATTTATGAGAGATGACGATAAAATTGCTGTTTTAAACTTGCAAAAACATAGAACAACGCTGTTTTGAACTATTCAAACTGACAAATTCATGTTACTTTCGTGTGAAACGGCGATTTATGAGAAATGACGATAAAATTGCTGTTTTAAACTTGCAGAAACATAGAAAAACGCTGTTTTGAATTATCCAAATTGACAAATTCATGTTTCTTTCGTGCGAAACGGCGATTTATGAGAAATGACGATCAATTTGCTGTTTTAAACTTGCAAAAACATAGAAAAACGCTGTTTTCAACTATTCAAACTGTTAAATTCATGTTTCTTACGTTCGAAACGGTTGATTTTTGTGAAATCACGATAAAATTGCTGTTTTAAACTTGCAAAATTATTGAAAAACGCTGTTTTCAACTATTCAAACTGACAAATTCATGTTTCTTCCGTGCGAAACGGCGATTTATGAGAAATGACAATAAAATTGCTGTTTTAAACTTGCAAAAACATAGAAAAAGCTGTTTTGAACTATTCAAACTGAAAAATTCATGTTTCTTACGTGCGAAACGGCGATTTATGAGAAATGACGATAAAATTGCTGTTTTAAACTTGCAAAAACATAGAAAAATGCTGTTTTGAACTATTCAAACTGACAAATTCATGTTTCTTTCGTGCGAAACAGCGATTTATGAGAAATGACGATAAAATTGCTGTTTTAACTTGCAAAAACATAGAAAAACGCTGTTTTGAACTATTCAAACTGACAAATTCATGTTTCTTTCGTGCAAAACGGCGATTTATGAGAAATGACGATTAAATTGCTGTTTTAAACTTGCAGAAAAATAGAAAAACGCTGTTTTCAACTATTCAAACTGACAAATTCATGTTTCTTCCGTGCGAAACGGCGATTTATGAGAAATGACGATAAAATTGCTGTTTTAAACTTGCAAAAACATAGAAAATGCTGTTTTGAACTATTCAAACTGAAAAATTCATGTTTCTTACGTGCGAAACGGCGATTTATGAGAAATGACGATAAAATTGCTGTTTTAAACTTGCAAAAACATAGAAAAATGCTGTTTTGAACTATTCAAACTGACAAATTCATGTTTCTTTCGTGCGAAACGGCGATTTATGAGAAATGACGATAAAATTGCTGTTTTAACTTGCAAAAACATAGAAAAACGCTGTTTTCAACTATTCAAACTGATAAATTCATGTTTCTTTCGTGCGAAACGGCGATTTATGAGAAATGACGATAAAATTGCTGTTTTAAACTTGCAGAAAAATAGAAAAACGCTGTTTTGAACTATTCAAACTGACAAATTCAGGTTTCTTTCGTGCGAAACGGCGATTTATGAGAAATGACGATAAATTTGCTGTTTTAAACTTGCAAAAACATAGAAAAACGCTGTTTTCAACTATTCAAACTGATAAATTCATGTTTCTTTCGTTCGAAACGGCGATTTAAGAAAAATGACGATAAAATTGCTGTTTTAAAGTTGCAAAAACATAGAAAAACGCTGTTTTCAACTATTCAAACTGATAAATTCATGTTTCTTTCGTTCGAAACGGTGGATTTTTGTGAAATCACGATAAAACTGCTGTTTTAAACTTGCAAAAACATAGAATAACGCTGTTTTCAACTATTCAAACTGATAAATTCATGTTTCTTTCGTGCGAAACGGCGATTTATGAGAAATGACGATAAAATTGCTGTTTTAAATTTGCAAAAACATAGAAAAACGCTGTTTTGTACTATTCAAACTGACAAATTCATGTTTCTTTCGTGCGAAACGGCGATTTATGAGAAATGGCGATAAAATTGCTGTTTTAAACTTGCAACAACATAGAGAAACGCTGTTTTCAACTATTCAAACTGATAAATTTATGTTTCTTTCGTGCGAAACGGCGATTTATGAGAAATGACGATAAAATTGCTGTTTTAAACTTGCAAAAACATAGAAAAACGCTGTTTTGAATTACTCAAACTGACAAATTCATGTTTCTTTCCTTCGAAACGGTAGATTTTTGTGAAATCACGATAAAACTGCTGCTTTAAACTAGCAAAATACACTGTTTTCAACAATCAAACTGACGTATTTAAAATGCTGTTTTAAACTTGCAAGAACATAGAAAACGCTGTTTTCAACTATTCAAACTGATAAATTCATGTTTCTTTCGTGCGAAACGGCGATTTATGAGAAATGGCGATAAAATTGCTGTTTTAAACTTGCAACAACATAGAGAAACGCTGTTTTCAACTATTCAAACTGATAAATTCATGTTTCTTTCGTGCGAAACGGCGATTTATGAGAAATGACGATAAAATTGCTGTTTTAAACTTGCAAAAACATAGAAAAACGCTGTTTTGAATTATTCAAACTGACAAATTCATGTTTCTTTCGTGCGAAACGGCGATTTATGAGAAATGACGATTTATGAGAAATGACGATAAAATTGCTGTTTTAAACTTGCAAAAACATAGAAAAACGCTGTTTTGAACTATTCAAACTGACAAATTCATATTTCTTTCGTGCGAAACGGCGATTTATGAGAAATGACGATAAATTTGCTGTTTTAAACTTGCAAAAACATAGAAAAACGCTGTTTTCAACTATTCAAACTGATAAATTCATGTTTCTTACGTTCGAAACGGTGGATTTTTGTGAAAACACGATAAAATTGCTGTTTTAAACTTGCAAAATCATTGAAAAACGCTGTTTTAAACTATTCAAACTGACAAATTCATGTTTCTTCCGTGCGAAACGGCGATTTATGAGAAATGACGATAAAATTGCTGTTTTAAACTTGCAAAAACATAGAAAAACGTTGTTTTCAACTATTCAAACTGAAAAATTCATGTTTCTTTCATGCGAAACGGCGATTTATGAGAAATGACGATAAAATTGCTGTTTTAAACTTGCAAAAACATAGAAAAACGCTGTTTTGTACTATTTAAACTGACAAATTCATGTTTCTTTCGTGCGAAACGGCGATTTATGAGAAATGGCGATAAAATTGCTTTTTTAAACTTGCAAAAACATAGAATAATGCTGTTTTGAACTATTCAAACTGACAAATTCATGTTTCTTTCGTGCGAAACGGCGATTTATGAAAAATGACAATAAATTTGCTGTTTTAAACTTGCAAAAACATAGAAAAACGCTGTTTTGAACTATTCAAACTGACAAATTAATGTTTCTTTCGTGCGAAACGGAGATTTATGAGAAATGACGATAAATTTGCTGTTTTAAACTTGCAAAAACATAGAAAAACGCTGTTTTCAACTATTCAAACTGATAAATTCATGTTTCTTTCGTGCAAAACGGCGATTTATGAGAAATGACGATAAAATTGCTGTTTTAAACTTGCAAAAACATAGAAAACAGCTGTTTTAACTATTCAAACTGATAAATTCAGGTTTTTTTCGTGCGAAACGGCGATTTATGAAAAATGACAATAAATTTGCTGTTTTAAACTTGCAAAAACATAGAAAAACGCTGTTTTGAACTATTCAAACTGACAAATTAATGTTTCTTTCGTGCGAAACGGCGATTTATTAGAAATGACGATAAAATTGCTGTTTTAAACTTGCAAAAACATAGAAAAACGCTGTTTTGAACTATTCAAACTGACAAATTCATGTTTCTTTCGTGCGAAACGGAGATTTATGAGAAATGACGATAAATTTGCTGTTTTAAACTTGCAAAAACATAGAAAAACGCTGTTTTCAACTATTCAAACTGATAAATTCATGTTTCTTTCGTGCAAAACGGCGACTTATGGGAGATGACGATAAAATTGCTGTTTTAAACTTGCAAAAACATAGAACAACGCTGTTTTGAACTATTCAAACTGACAAATTCATGTTACTTTCGTGTGAAACGGCGATTTATGAGAAATGACGATAAAATTGCTGTTTTAAACTTGCAGAAACCTAGAAAAACGCTGTTTTGAACTATCCAAATTGACAAATTCATGTTTCTTTCGTGCGAAACGGCGATTTATGAGAAATGACGATCAATTTGCTGTTTTAAACTTGCAAAAACATAGAAAAACGCTGTTTTCAACTATTCAAACTGTTAAATTCATGTTTCTTACGTTCGAAACGATTGATTTTTGTGAAATCACGATAAAATTGCTGTTTTAAACTTGCAAAATTATTGAAAAACGCTGTTTTTAACTATTCAAACTGACAAATTCATGTTTCTTCCGTGCGAAACGGCGATTTATGAGAAATGACGATAAAATTGCTGTTTTAAACTTGCAAAAACATAGAAAAAGCTGTTTTGAACTATTCAAACTGAAAAATTCATGTTTCTTACGTGCGAAACGGCGATTTATGAGAAATGGCGATAAAATTGCTGTTTTAAACTTGCAAAAACATAGAAAAATGCTGTTTTGAACTATTCAAACTGACAAATTCATGTTTCTTTCGTGCGAAACGGCGATTTATGAGAAATGACGATAAAATTGCTGTTTTAACTTGCAAAAACATAGAAAAACGCTGTTTTGAACTATTCAAACTGACAAATTCATGTTTCTTTCGTGCGAAACGGCGTTTTATGAGAAATGACGATTAAATTGCTGTTTTAAACTTGCAGAAAAATAGAAAAACGCTGTTTTCAACTATTCAAACTGACAAATTCATGTTTCTTCCGTGCGAAACGGCGATTTATGAGAAATGACGATAAAATTGCTGTTTTAAACTTGCAAAAACATAGAAAACGCTGTTTTGAACTATTCAAACTGAAAAATTCATGTTTCTTACGTGCGAAACGGCGATTTATGAGAAATGACGATAAAATTGCTGTTTTAAACTTGCAAAAACATAGAAAAATGCTGTTTTGAACTATTTAAACTGACAAATTCATGTTTCTTTCGTGCGAAACGGCGATTTATGAGAAATGACGATAAAATTGCTGTTTTAAACTTGCAAAAACATAGAAAAACGCTGTTTTGAACTATTCAAACTGACAAATTCATGTTTCTTTCGTGCGAAACGGCGATTTATGAGAAATGACGATAAAATTGCTGTTTTAAACTTGCAAAAACATAGAAAAACGCTGTTTTGAACTATTCAAACTGACAAATTCATGTTACTTTCGTGTGAAACGGCGATTTATGAGAAATTACGATAAAATTGCTGTTTTAAACTTGCAGAAACATAGAAAAACGCTGTTTTGAACTATTCAAACTGACAAATTCAAGTTTCTTTCGTGCGAAATGGCGATTTATGAGAAATGACGATAAATTTGCTGTTTTAAACTTGCAAAAACATAGAAAAACGCTGTTTTCAACTATTCAAAATGATAAATTCATGTTTCTTATGGTCGAATCGGTGGATTTTTGTGAAATCACGATAAAATTGCTGTTTTAAACTTGCAAAATTATTGAAAAACGCTGTTTTCAACTATTCAAACTGACAAATTCATGTTTCTTCCGTGCGAAGCGGCGATTTATGAGAAATGACGATAAAATTGCTGTTTTAAACTTGCAAAAACATAGAAAAACGCTGTTTTCAACTATTCAAACTGATAAATTCATGTTTCTTTCGTGCAAAACGGCGACTTATGGGAGATGACGATAAAATTGCTGTTTTAAACTTGCAAAAACATAGAACAACGCTGTTTTGAACTATTCAAACTGACAAATTCATGTTACTTTCGTGTGAAACGGCGATTTATGAGAAATGACGATAAAATTGCTGTTTTAAACTTGCAGAAACCTAGAAAAACGCTGTTTTGAACTATCCAAATTGACAAATTCATGTTTCTTTCGTGCGAAACGGCGATTTATGAGAAATGACGATCAATTTGCTGTTTTAAACTTGCAAAAACATAGAAAAACGCTGTTTTCAACTATTCAAACTGTTAAATTCATGTTTCTTACGTTCGAAACGATTGATTTTTGTGAAATCACGATAAAATTGCTGTTTTAAACTTGCAAAATTATTGAAAAACGCTGTTTTTAACTATTCAAACTGACAAATTCATGTTTCTTCCGTGCGAAACGGCGATTTATGAGAAATGACGATAAAATTGCTGTTTTAAACTTGCAAAAACATAGAAAAAGCTGTTTTGAACTATTCAAACTGAAAAATTCATGTTTCTTACGTGCGAAACGGCGATTTATGAGAAATGGCGATAAAATTGCTGTTTTAAACTTGCAAAAACATAGAAAAATGCTGTTTTGAACTATTCAAACTGACAAATTCATGTTTCTTTCGTGCGAAACGGCGATTTATGAGAAATGACGATAAAATTGCTGTTTTAACTTGCAAAAACATAGAAAAACGCTGTTTTGAACTATTCAAACTGACAAATTCATGTTTCTTTCGTGCGAAACGGCGTTTTATGAGAAATGACGATTAAATTGCTGTTTTAAACTTGCAGAAAAATAGAAAAACGCTGTTTTCAACTATTCAAACTGACAAATTCATGTTTCTTCCGTGCGAAACGGCGATTTATGAGAAATGACGATAAAATTGCTGTTTTAAACTTGCAAAAACATAGAAAACGCTGTTTTGAACTATTCAAACTGAAAAATTCATGTTTCTTACGTGCGAAACGGCGATTTATGAGAAATGACGATAAAATTGCTGTTTTAAACTTGCAAAAACATAGAAAAATGCTGTTTTGAACTATTTAAACTGACAAATTCATGTTTCTTTCGTGCGAAACGGCGATTTATGAGAAATGACGATAAAATTGCTGTTTTAAACTTGCAAAAACATAGAAAAACGCTGTTTTGAACTATTCAAACTGACAAATTCATGTTTCTTTCGTGCGAAACGGCGATTTATGAGAAATGACGATAAAATTGCTGTTTTAAACTTGCAAAAACATAGAAAAACGCTGTTTTGAACTATTCAAACTGACAAATTCATGTTACTTTCGTGTGAAACGGCGATTTATGAGAAATTACGATAAAATTGCTGTTTTAAACTTGCAGAAACATAGAAAAACGCTGTTTTGAACTATTCAAACTGACAAATTCAAGTTTCTTTCGTGCGAAATGGCGATTTATGAGAAATGACGATAAAATTGCTGTTTTAAACTTGCAAAAACATAGAAAAACGCTGTTTAGAACTATTCAAACTGAAAAATTCATGTTTCTTACGTGCGAACCGGCGATTTATGAGAAATGACGATAAAATTGCTGTTTTAAACTTCCAAAAACATAGAAAAATGCTGTTTTGAACTATACAAACTGACAAATTCATGTTCCTTTCGTGCGAAACGGCGATTTATGAGAAATTACGATAAAATTGCTGTTTTAACTTGCAAAAACATAGAAAAACGCTGTTTTCAACTATTCAAACTGATAAATTCATGTTTCTTTCGTGCGAAAACGGCGATTTATGAGAAATGACGATAAAATTGCTGTTTTAAACTTGCAAAAACATAGAAAAACGCTGTTTTCAACTATTCAAACTGATAAATTCATGTTTCTTTCGCGCGAAACGGCGATTTATGAAAAATGACGATAAAATTGCTGTTTTAAACTTGCAAAAACATAGAAAAACGCTGTTTTGAACTATTCAAACTGTCAAATTCATGTTTCTTTCGTGCGAAACGGCGATTTATGAGAAATGACGGTAAAATTGCTGTTTTAAACTTGCAAAAACATAGAAAAACGCTGTTTTCAACTATTCAAACTGATAAATTCATGTTTCTTTCGTTCGAAACGGTGGATTTTTGTGAAATCACGATAAAACTGCTGTTTTAAACTTGCAAAAACATAGAAAAATGCTGTTTTCAACTATTCAAACTGATAAATTTATGTTTCTTTCGTGCGAAACGGCGATTTATGAGAAATGACGATAAAATTGCTGTTTTAAACTTGCAAAAACATAGAAAAACGCTGTTTTGTACTATTCAAACTGACAAATTCATGTTTCTTTCGTGCGAAACGGCGATTTATGAGAAATGGCGATAAAATTGCTGTTTTAATCTTGCAAAAACATAGAGAAACGCTGTTTTCAACTATTCAAACTCATAAATTCATGTTTCTTTCGTGCGAAACGGCGATTTATGAGAAATGACAATAAAATTGCTGTTTTAAACTTGCAAAAACATAGAAAAACGCTGTTTTAAACTATTCAAACTGACAAATTCATGTTTCTATCGTGCGAAACGGCGATTTATGAGAAATGACGATAAATTTGCTGTTTTAAACTTGCAAAACATACAAAAACGCTGTTTGCAACTATTCAAACTGATAAATTCATGTTTCTTACGTTCGAAACGGTGGATTTTTGTGAAATCACGATAAAATTGCTGTTTTAAACTTGCAAAATTATTGAAATACGCTGTTTTCAACTATTCAAACTGACAAATTCATGTTTCTTCCGTGCGAAACGGCGATTTAAGAGAAATGACGATAAAATTGCTGTTTTAAACTTGCAAAAACATAGAAAAACGCTGTTTTGAACTATTCAAACTGAAAAATACATGTTTCTTTCGTGCGAAACGGCGATTTATAAGAAATGACGATAAAATTGCTGTTTTAAACTTGCAAAAACATAGAAAAACGCTGTTTTGAACTATTCAAACTGACAAATTCATGTTTCTTTCGTGCAAAACGGCGATTTATGAGAAATGACGATAAAATTGCTGTTTAAACTAGCAAAAACATAGAAAAACGCTGTTTTCAACTATTCAAACTGATAAATTCATGTTTCTTTCGTGCGAAACGGCGATTTATGAGAAATGACGATAAAATTACTGTTTTAAACTTGCAAAAACATAGAAAAACGCTGTTTTGAACTATTCAAACTGACAAATTCATGATTCTTTCAAGTGAAACGGCGATTTATGAGAAATGACGATAAAATTGCTATTTTAAACTTGCAAAAACATAGAAAAACGCTGTTTTGAACTATTCAAACTGACAAATTCATGTTTCTTTCGTGCGAAACGGCGATTTATGAGAAATGACGGTAAAATTGCTGTTTTAAACTTGCAAAAAAATAGAAAAACGCTGTTTTCAACTATTCAAACTGATAAATTCATGTTTCTTTCGTTCGAAACGGTGGATTTTTGTGAAATCACGATAAAACTGCTTTTTTAAACTTGCAAAAACATAGAAAAATGCTGTTTTCAACTATTCAAACTGATAAATTCATGTTTCTTTCGTGCGAAACGGCGATTTATGAGAAATGACGATAAAATTGCTGTTTTAAACTTGCAAAAACATAGAAAAACGCTGTTTTGAACTATTCAAACTGACAAATTCATGTTTCGTTCGTGTGAAACGGCGATTTATGAGAAATGACGATAAAATTGCTGTTTTAAACTTGCAAAAACATAGAAAAACGCTGTTTTGAACTATTCAAACTGACAAATTCATGTTTCTTTCGTGCGAAACGGCGATTTATGAGAAATGACGATATAATTGCTGTTTTAAACTTGCAAAAACATAGAAAATCGCTGTTTTGAACTATTCAAACTGACAAATTCATGTTACTTTCGTGCGAAACGGCGATTTATTAGAAATGACGATAAAATTGCTGTTTTAAACTTGCAAAAACATAGAAAAACGCTGTTTTGAACTATTCAAACTGACAAATTCATGTTTCTTTCGTGCGAAACGGCGATTTATGAGAAATGATGATAAAATTGCTGTTTTAAACTTGCAAAAACATAGAAAAACGCTGTTTTCAACTATTCAAACTGATAAATTCATGTTTCTTTCGCGCGAAACGGCGATTTATGAAAAATGACGATAAAATTGCTGTTTTAAACTTGCAAAAACATAGAAAAACGCTGTTTTGAACTATTCAAACTGACAAATTCATGTTTCTTTCGTGCGAAACGGCGATTTATGAGAAATGACGGTAAAATTGCTGTTTTAAACTTGCAAAAAAATAGAAAAACGCTGTTTTCAACTATTCAAACTGATAAATTCATGTTTCTTTCATTCGAAACGGTGGATTTTTGTGAAATCACGATAAAACTGCTTTTTTAAACTTGCAAAAACATAGAAAAATGCTGTTTTCAACTATTCAAACTGATAAATTCATGTTCTTTCGTGCAAAACGGCGATTTATGAGAAATGACGATAAAATTGCTGTTTTAAACTTGCAAAAACATAGAAAAACGCTGTTTTGTACTATTCAAACTGACAAATTCAGGTTTCTTTCGTGCGAAACGGCGATTTATGAGAAATGGCGATAAAATTGCTGTTTTAAACTTGCAAAAACATAGAGAAACGCTGTTTTCAACTATTCAAACACATAAATTCATGTTTCTTTCGTGCGAAACGGCGATTTATGAGAAATGACGATAAAAATGCTGTTTTAAACTTGCAAAAACATAGAAAAACGCTGTTTTCAACTATTCAAACTGACAAATTCATGTTTCTTTCCTTCGAAACGGCGATTTATGAGAAATGACGATAAAATTGCTGTTTTAAACTTGCAAAAACATAGAAAAACGCTGTTTTCAACTATTCAAACTGAAAAATTCATGTTTTTTTCGTTCGAAACGGTGGATTTTTGTGAAATCACGATAAAACTGCTGTTTTAAACTTGCAAAAACATAGAGAAACGCTGTTTTCAACTATTCAAACTGATAAATTTATGTTTCTTTCGGACGAAACGGCGATTTAGAGAAATGACGATAAAATTACTGTTTTAAACTTGCAAAAACATAGAAAAACGCTGTTTTGAACTATTCAAACTGACAAATTCATGTTTCTTTCGTGTGAAACGGCGATTTATGAGAAATGACGATAAAATTGCTGTTTTAAACTTGCAAAAACATAGAAAAACGCTGTTTTGAACTATTCAAACTGACAAATTCATGTTTCTTTCGTGCGAAACGGCGATTTAAGAGAAATGACGATATAATTGCTGTTTTAAACTTGCAAAAACATAGAAAAACGCTGTTTTGAACTATTCAAACTGACAAATTCATGTTACTTTCGTGCGAAACGGCGATTTATTAGAAATGACGATAAAATTGCTGTTTTAAACTTGCAAAAACATAGAAAAACGCTGTTTTGAACTATTCAAACTGACAAATTCATGTTTCTTTCGTGCGAAACGGCGATTTATGAAAAATGACGATAAAATTGCTGTTTTAAACTTGCAAAAACATAGAAAAACGCTGTTTTGAACTATTCAAACTGACAAATTCATGTTACTTTCGTGTGAAACGGCGATTTAGGAGAAATTACGATAAAATTGCTGTTTTAAACTTGCAGAAACATAGAAAAACGCTGTTTTGAACTATTCAAACTGACAAATTCATGTTTCTTTCGTGCGAAATGGCGATTTATGAGAAATGACGATAAATTTGCTGTTTTAAACTTGCAAAAACATAGAAAAACGCTGTTTTCAACTATTCAAAATGATAAATTCATGTTTCTTATGGTGGAAACGGTGGATTTTTGTGAAATCACGATAAAATTGCTGTTTTAAACTTGCAAAATTATTGAAAAACGCTGTTTTCAACTATTCAAACTGACAAATTCATGTTTCTTCCGTGCGAAGCGGCGATTTATGAGAAATGACGATAAAAATGCTGTTTTAAACTTGCAAAAACATAGAAAAACGCTGTTTAGAACTATTCAAACTGAAAAATTCATGTTTCTTACGTGCGAAACGGCGATTTATGAGAAATGACGATAAAATTGCTGTTTTAAACTTCCAAAAACATAGAAAAATGCTGTTTTGAACTATTCAAACTGACAAATTCATGTTCCTTTCGTGCGAAACGGCGATTTATGCGAAATGACGATAAAATTGCTGTTTTAACTTGCAAAAACATAGAAAAACGCTGTTTTCAACTATTCAAACTGATAAATTTATGTTTCTTTCGTGCGAAAACGGCGATTTATGAGAAATGACGATAAAATTGCTGTTTTAAACTTGCAAAAACATAGAAAAACGCTGTTTTCAACTATTCAAACTAATAAATTCATGTTTCTTTCGCGCGAAACGGCGATTTATGAAAAATGACGATAAAATTGCTGTTTTAAACTTGCAAAAACATAGAAAAACGCTGTTTTGAACTATTCAAACTGACAAATTCATGTTTCTTTCGTGCGAAACGGCGATTTATGAGAAATGACGGTAAAATTGCTGTTTTAAACTTGCAAAAACATAGAAAAACGCTGTTTTCAACTATTCAAACTGATAAATTCATGTTTCTTTCGTTCGAAACGGTGGATTTTTGTAAAATCACGATAAAACTGCTGTTTTAAACTTGCAAAAACATAGAAAAATGCTGTTTTCAACTATTCAAACTGATAAATTCATGTTTCTTTCGTGCGAAACGGCGATTTATGAGAAATGACGATAAAATTGCTGTTTTAAACTTGCAAAAACATAGAAAAACGCTGTTTTGTACTATTCAAACTGACAAATTCATGTTTCTTTCGTGCGAAACGGCGATTTATGAGAAATGGCGATTAAATTGCTGTTTTAAACTTGCAAAAACATAGAGAAACGCTGTTTTCAACTATTCAAACTCATAAATTCATGTTTCTTTCGTGCGAAACGGCGATTTATGAGAAATGACAATAAAATTGCTGTTTTAAACTTGCAAAAACATAGAAAAACGCCGTTTTCAACTATTCAAACTGATAAATTTAAGTTTCTTTCATTCGAAACGGTAGATTTTTGTGAAATCACGATAAAACTGCTGTTTTAAACTAGCAAAATACGCTTTTTTCAACGATCTAAACTGACGTATTTAAAATGCTGTTTTAAACTTGCAAGAACATAGAAAACGCTGTTTTCAACTATTCAAACTGATAAATTCATGTTTCTTTCGTTCGAAACGGTGGATTTTTGTGAAATCACGATAAAACTGCTGTTTTAAACTAGCAAAACCAAGAAAACGCTGTTTTCAACAATCTAAACTGACGTATTTAAAATGCTGTTTTAAACTTGCAAAAACATAGAAAAACGCTGTTTTCAACTATTTAAACTGATAAATTCATGTTTCTTTCGTGCGAAACGGCGATTTATGAGAAATGACGATAAAATTGCTGTTTTAAACTTGCAAAAACATAGAAAAACGCTGTTTTCAACTATTCAAACTGATAAATTCATGTTTCTTTCGTGCGAAACGGCGATTTATGAGAAATGACGATAAAATTGCTGTTTTAAACTTGCAAAAACATAGAAAAACGCTGTTTTAAACTATTCAAACTGACAAATTCATGATTCTATCGTGCGAAACGGCGATTTATGAGAAATGACGATAAATTTGCTGTTTTAAACTTGCAAAAACATAGAAAAACGCTGTTTTCAACTATTCAAACTGATAAATTCATGTTTCTTACGTTTGAAACGGTGGATTTTTGTGAAATCACGATAAAATTGCTGTTTTAAACTTGCAAAATTATTGAAAAACGCTGTTTTCAACTATTCAAACTGACAAATTCATGTTTCTTCCGTGCGAAACGGCGATTTATGAGAAATGACGATAAAATTGCTGTTTTAAACTTGCAAAAACATAGAAAAACGCTGTTTTGAACTATTCAAACTGAAAAATACATGTTCTTTCGTGCGAAACGGCGATTTATGAGAAATGACGATAAAATTGCTGTTTTAAACTTGCAAAAACATAGAAAAACGCTGTTTTGAACTATTCAAACTGACAAATTCATGTTTCTTTCGTGCAAAACGGCGATTTATGAGAAATGACGATAAAATTGCTGTTTAAACTAGCAAAAACATAGAAAAACGCTGTTTTCAACTATTCAAACTGATAAATTCATGTTTCTTTCGTGCGAAACGGCGATTTATGAGAAATGACGATAAAATTACTGTTTTAAACTTGCAAAAACATAGAAAAACGCTGTTTTGAACTATTCAAACTGACAAATTCATGTTTCTTTCGTGTGAAACGGCGATTTATGAGAAATGACGATAAAATTGCTGTTTTAAACTTGCAAAAACATAGAAAAACGCTGTTTTGAACTATTCAAACTGACAAATTCATGTTTCTTTCGTGCGAAACGGCGAATTATGAGAAATGACGATATAATTGCTGTTTTAAACTTGCAAAAACATAGAAAAACGCTGTTTTGAACTATTCAAACTGACAAATTCATGTTACTTTCGTGCGAAACGGCGATTTATTAGAAATGACGATAAAATTGCTGTTTTAAACTTGCAAAAACATAGAAAAACGCTGTTTTGAACTATTCAAACTGACAAATTCATGTTTCTTGCGTGCGAAACGGCGATTTATGAGAAATGACGATAAAATTGCTGTTTTAAACTTGCAAAAATATAGAAAAACGCTGTTTTCAACTATTCAAACTGATAAATTCATGTTTCTTTCGTGCGAAACGGCGATTTATGAGAAATGACGATAAAATTGCTGTTTTAAACTTGCAAAAACATAGAAAAACGCTGTTTTGAATTATTCAAACTGACAAATTCATGTTTCTTTCGTGCAAAACGGCGATTTATGAGAAATGACGATTTATGAGAAATGACGATAAAATTGCTGTTTTAAACTTGCAAAAACATAGAAAAACGCTGTTTTGAACTATTCAAACTGACAAATTCATGTTTCTTTCGTGCGAAACGGCGATTTATGGGAAATGACGATATAATTGCTGTTTTAAACTTGCAAAAACATAGAAAAACGCTGTTTTGAACTATTCAAACTGACAAATTCATGTTACTTTCGTGCGAAACGGCGATTTATCAGAAATGACGATAAAATTGCTGTTTTAAACTTGCAAAAACATAGAAAAACGCTGTTTTGAACTATTCAAACTGACAAATTCATGTTTCTTTCGTGCGAAACGGCGATTTATAAGAAATGACGATAAAATTGCTGTTTTAAACTTGCAAAAACATAGAAAAACGCTGTTTTGAACTATTCAAACTGACAAATTCATGTTACTTTCGTGTGAAACGGCGATTTATGAGAAATTACGATAAAATTGCTGTTTTAAACTTGCAGAAACATAGAAAAACGCTGTTTTGAACTATTCAAACTGACAAATTCATGTTTCTTTCGTGCGAAATGGCGATTTATGAGAAATGACGATAAATTTGCTGTTTTAAACTTGCAAAAACATAGAAAAACGCTGTTTTCAACTATTCAAAATGATAAATTCATGTTTCTTATGGTCGAAACGGTGGATTTTTGTGAAATCACGATAAAATTGCTGTTTTAAACTTGCAATATTATTGAAAAACGCTGTTTTCAACTATTCAAACTAACAAATTCATGTTTCTTCCGTGCGAAGCGGCGATTTATGAGAAATGACGATAAAATTGCTGTTTTAAACTTGCAAAAACATAGAAAAACGCTGTTTAGAACTATTCAAACTGAAAAATTCATGTTTCTTACGTGCGAAACGGCGATTTATGAGAAATGACGATAAAATTGCTGTTTTAAACTTCCAAAAACATAGAAAAATGCTGTTTTGAACTATTCAAACTGACAAATTCATGTTCCTTTCGTGCGAAACGGCGATTTATGAGAAATGACGATAAAATTGCTGTTTTAACTTGCAAAAACATAGAAAAACGCTGTTTTCAACTATTCAAACTGATAAATTCATGTTTCTTTCGTGCGAAAACGGCGATTTATGAGAAATGACGATAAAATTGCTGTTTTAAACTTGCAAAAACATAGAAAAACGCTGTTTTCAACTATTCAAACTGATAAATTCATGTTTCTTTCGCGCGAAACGGCGATTTATGAAAAATGACGATAAAATTGCTGTTTTAAACTTGCAAAAACATAGAAAAACGCTGTTTTGAACTATTCAAACTGACAAATTCATGTTTCTTTCGTGCGAAACGGCGATTTATGAGAAATGACGATAAAATTGCTGTTTTAAACTTGCAAAAACATAGAAAAACGCTGTTTTGAATTATTCAAACTGACAAATTCATGTTTCTTTCGTGCAAAACGGCGATTTATGAGAAATGACGATTTATGAGAAATGACGATAAAATTGCTGTTTTAAACTTGCAAAAACATAGAAAAACGCTGTTTTAAACTATTCAAACTGACAAATTCATGATTCTATCGTGCGAAACGGCGATTTATGAGAAATGACGATAAATTTGCTGTTTTAAACTTGCAAAAACATAGAAAAACGCTGTTTTCAACTATTCAAACTGATAAATTCATGTTTCTTACGTTCGAAACGGTGGATTTTTGTGAAATCACGATAAAATTGCTGTTTTAAACTTGCAAAATTATTGAAAAACGCTGTTTTCAACTATTCAAACTGACAAATTCATGTTTCTTCCGTGCGAAACGGCGATTTATGAGAAATGACGATAAAATTGCTGTTTTTAAACTTGCAAAAACATAGAAAAACGCTGTTTTGAACTATTCAAACTGAAAAATACATGTTTCTTTCGTGCGAAACGGCGATTTATGAGAAATGACGATAAAATTGCTGTTTTAAACTTGCAAAAACATAGAAAAACGCTGTTTTGAACTATTCAAACTGACAAATTCATGTTTCTTTCGTGCAAAACGGCGATTTATGAGAAATGACGATAAAATTGCTGTTTAAACTAGCAAAAACATAGAAAAACGCTGTTTTCAACTATTCAAACTGATAAATTCATGTTTCTTTCGTGCGAAACGGCGATTTATGAGAAATGACGATAAAATTACTGTTTTAAACTTGCAAAAACATAGAAAAACGCTGTTTTGAACTATTCAAACTGACAAATTCATGTTTCTTTCGTGTGAAACGGCGATTTATGAGAAATGACGATAAAATTGCTGTTTTAAACTTGCAAAAACATAGAAAAACGCTGTTTTGAACTATTCAAACTGACAAATTCATGTTTCTTTCGTGCGAAACGGCGAATTATGAGAATTGACGATATAATTGCTGTTTTAAACTTGCAAAAACATAGAAAAACGCTGTTTTGAACTATTCAAACTGACAAATTCATGTTACTTTCGTGCGAAACGGCGATTTATTAGAAATGACGATAAAATTGCTGTTTTAAACTTGCAAAAACATAGAAAAACGCTGTTTTCAACTATTCAAACTGATAAATTCATGTTTCTTTCGTGCGAAACGGCGATTTATGAGAAATGACGATAAAATTGCTGTTTTAAACTTGCAAAAACATAGAAAAACGCTGTTTTGAATTATTCAAACTGACAAATTCATGTTTCTTTCGTGCAAAACGGCGATTTATGAGAAATGACGATTTATGAGAAATGACGATAAAATTGCTGTTTTAAACTTGCAAAAAACATAGAAAAACGCTGTTTTGAACTATTCAAACTGACAAATTCATGTTTCTTTCGTGCGAAACGGCGATTTATGAGAAATGACGATATAATTGCTGTTTTAAACTTGCAAAAACATAGAAAAACGCTGTTTTGAACTATTCAAACTGACAAATTCATGTTACTTTCGTGCGAAACGGCGATTTATTAGAAATGACGATAAAATTGCTGTTTTAAACTTGCAAAAACATAGAAAAACGCTGTTTTGAACTATTCAAACTGACAAATTCATGTTTCTTTCGTGCGAAACGGCGATTTATGAGAAATGACGATAAAATTGCTGTTTTAAACTTGCAAAAAC
>CAWWDY010000995.1:0-57963 GCA_963942605.1 Poecilus cupreus
TTTTTAAACTTGCAAAAACATAGAAAAACGCTGTTTTGAACTATTCAACTGATAAATTCATGTTTCTTACGTTGGAAACGGTGGATTTTGTGAAATCACGATAAAATTGCTGTTTTAAACTTGCAAAAACATTGAAAAACGCTGTTTTCAACTATTCAAACTGACAAATTCATGTTTCTTCCGTGCGAAACGGCGATTTATGAGAAATTACGATAAAATTGCTGTTTTAAACTTGCAAAAACATAGAAAAACGCTGTTTTGAACTATTCAAAATGACAATTCATGTTTCTTTCGTGTGAAACGGCGATTTATGAGAAATGACGATAAAATTGCTGTTTTAAACTTGCAAAAACATAGAAAAACGCTGTTTTGAACTACTCAAACTGACAAATTCATGTTTCTTCCGTGCGAAACGGCGATTTATGAGAAATTACTATAAAATTGCTGTTATAAACTTACAAAAACATAGAAAAACGCTGTTTTGAACTATTCAAACTGACAAATTCATGTTTCTTACGTTCGAACGGTGGATTTTTGTGAAATCACGATAAAATTGCTGTTTTAAACTTGCAAAAATATAGAAAAACGCTGTTTTCAACTATTCAAACTGATAAGTTTCTTACGTTGGAAACGGTGGATTTTTGTGAAATCACGATAAAATTGCTGTTTGAAACTTGCAAAAACATAGAAAACGCTGTTTTGAACTATCCAAACTGACAAATTCAGTTTTGTGGTTTGGGGTTCGAGGTTTGATGTTTGGGGTGAGGTTTGGGGTTTGAGGGTTTGGGGTTCGCGGTTTGAGGTTTGGGTTTGGGGTTCGGTGTTTGAGGTTTGGGGTTTGCGGTTTGAGGTTTGGATTGGGTTCGGTGGTTGAGGTTTGGGGTTTGGGGTTCGAGGTTTGAGGTTTGGGGTTCGAGGTTTGAGGTTTGGGGTTGAGGTTTGGGGTTTGAGGTTTGGGGTTGGGGGTTCGAGTTTTGGCTTTGGGGTTGTGGTTTGGGGTTGAGGTTTAGGGTTGAGGTTTGGGGTTGAGGTTTGGGGTTGAGGTTTGGGGTGAGGTTTGGGGTTGAGGTTTGGGGTTGAGGTTTGGGGTTGAGGTTTGGGGTTGAGGTTTGGGGTTGAGGTTTGGGGTTGAGGTTTGGGGTTGAGGTTAGGGATTTGGTGTTCGAAGTTTGAGGTTTGGGGTTTGAGGTTTGGGGTTGGGGTTCGAGTTTTGGGGTTTGGGGTTGAGGTTTGGGGTTGAGGTATCAAACTTGCAAAAACATTGAAAAACGCTGTTTTCAACTATTCAAACTGACAAATTCATGTTTCTTTCGTGTGAAACGGCGATTTATGAGAAATGACGACAAAATTGCTGTTTTAAACTTGCAAAAACATAGAAAAACGCTGTTTTGAACTATTCAAACTGACAAATTCATGTTTCTTTAGTGCGAAACGGCGATTTATGAGAAATGACGATAAAATTGCTGTTTTAAACTTGCAAAAACATAGAAAAACGCTGTCTTGAACTATTCAAACTGACAAATTCATGTTTCTTTCGTGTGAAACGGCGATTTATGAGAAATGACGATAAAATTGCTGTTTTAAACTTGCAAAAACATAGAAAAACGCTGTTTTGAACTATTCAAACTGACAAATTCATGTTTCTTTCGTGCGAAACGGCGATTTATGAGAAATGACGATAAAATTGCTGTTTTAAACTTGCAAAAACATAGAAAAACGCTGTTTTCAACTATATAAACTGATAAATTCATGTTTCTTACATTCAAAACGGTGGATTTTTGTGAAATCACTATAAAATTGCTGTTTTAAACTTGCAAAAACATAGAAAAAACGCTGTTTTGAACTATTCAAACTGATAAATTCATGTTTCTTACGTTGGAAACTGTGATTTTTGTGAAATCACGATAAAATTGCTGTTTTAAACTTGCAAAAACATTGAAAAACGCTGTTTTCAACTATTCAAACTGACAAATTCATGTTTCTTCCGTGCGAAACGGCGATTTATGAGAAATTACGATAAAATTGCTGTTTTAAACTTGCAAAAACATAGAAAAACGCTGTTTTGAACTATTCAAAATGACAAATTCATGTTTCTTTCGTGTGAAACGGCGATTTATGAGAAATGACGATAAAATTGCTGTTTTAAACTTGCAAAAACATAGAAAAACGCTGTTTTGAACTACTCAAACTGACAAATTCATATTTCTTCCGTGCGAAACGGCGATTTATGAGAAATTACTATAAAATTGCTGTTATAAACTTGCAAAAACATAGAAAAACGCTGTTTTGAACTTTCAAACTGACAAATTCATGTTTCTTTCGTGTGAAACGGCGATTTATGAGAAATGACGATAAAATTGCTGTTTTAAACTTGCAAAAACATAGAAAAACGCTGTTTTGAACTATTTAAACTGACAAATTCATGTTTCTTTCGTGAGAAACGGCGATTTATGAGAAATGACAATAAAATTGCTGTTTTAAACTTGCAAAAACATAGAAAAACGCTGTTTTCAACTATTCAAACTGATAAATTCATGTTTCTTACGTTCCAAACGGTGGATTTTTGTGAAATCACGATAAAATTGCTGTTTTAAACTTGCAAAAACATTGAAAAACGCTGTTTTCAACTATTCAAACTGACAAATTCATGTTTCTTCCGTGCGAAACGGCGATTTATGAGAAATTACGATAAAATTGCTGTTTTAAACTCGCAAAAACATAGAAAAACGCTGTTTTGAACTATTCAAACTGACAAATTCATGTTTCTTTCGTGTGAAACATCGATTTATGAAAAATGACGATAAAATTGCTGTTTTAAACTTGCAAAAACATAGAAAAACGCTGTTTTGAACTGCTCAAACTGACAAATTCATGTTTCTTTCGTGCGAAACGGCGATTTATGATAAATGACGATAAAATTGCTGTTTTAAACTTGCAAAAACATAGAAAAACGCTGTTTTGAACTACTCAAACTGACAAATTCATGTTTCTTCCGTGCGAAACGGCGATTTATGAGAAATTACTATAAAATTGCTGTTATAAACTTGCAAAAACATAGAAAAACGCTGTTTTGAACTATTCAAACTGACAAATTCATGTTTCTTTCGTGTGAAACGGCGATTTATGAGAAATGACGATAAAATTGCTGTTTTAAACTTGCAAAAACATAGAAAAAACGCTGTTTTCAACTATTCAAACTGACAAAATTCATGTTTCTTCCGTGCGAAACGGCGATTTATGAGAAATTACGATAAAATTGCTGTTTTAAACTTGCAAAAACATAGAAAAACGCTGTTTTGAACTATTCAAACTGACAAATTCATGTTTCTTTCGTGTGAGAAACGGCGATTTATTAGAAATGACGATAAAATTGCTGTTTTAACTTGCAAAAACATAGAAAAAACGCTGTTTTGAACTACTCAAACTGACAAATTCATGTTTCTTTCGTGTGAAAAGGCGATTTATGATAAATGACGATAAAATTGCTGTTTTAAATTTGCAAAAACATAGAAAAACGCTGTTTTGAACTATTCAAACTGACAAATTCATGTTTCTTTCGTGCGAAACGGCGATTTATGAGAAATGGCGATAAAATTGCTGTTTTAAACTTGCAAAAACATAGAAAAATGCTGTTTTCAACTATTCAAACTGATAAATTCATGTTTCTTACGTTCCAAACGGTGGATTTTTTGTGAATCACGATAAAATTTGCTGTTTTAAACTTGCAAAAACATTGAAAAACGCTGTTTTCAACTATTCAAACTGACAAATTCATGTTCTTCCGTGCGAAACGGCGATTTATGAGAAATTACGATAACATTGCTGTTTTAAAACTTGCAAAAAACATAGAAAAACGCTGTTTTGAACAATTCAAACTGACAAATTCATGTTTCTCCTTCGTGTGAAACGGCGATTTATGAGAAATGACGATAAAATTGCTGTTTTAAACTTGCAAAAACATAGAAAAACGCTGTTTTGAACTACTCAAACTGACAAATTCATGTTTCTTTCGTGTGAAACGGCGATTTATGAGAAATGACGATAAAATTGCTGTTTTAAACTTGCAAAAACATAGAAAAACGCTGTTTTGAACTATTCAAACTGACAAATTCATGTTTCTTTCGTGCGAAACGGCGATTTATGAGAAATGACGATAAAATTGCTGTTTTAAACTTGCAAAACTTAGAAAAACGCTGTTTTCAACTATATAAACTGATAAATTCATGTTTCTTACATTCGAAACGGTGGATTTTTGTGAAATCACGATAAAATTGCTGTTTTAAACTTGCAAAAACATAGAAAAACGCTGTTTTGAACTATTCAAACTGATAAATTCATGTTTCTTACGTTGGAAACGGTGGATTTTTTGTGAAATCACGATAAAATTGCTGTTTTAAACTTGCAAAAACATTTAAAAACGCTGTTTTCAACTATTCAAACTGACAAATTCATGTTTCTTCCGTGCGAAACGGCGATTTATGAGAAATTACGATAAAATTGCTGTTTTAAACTTGCAAAAACATAGAAAAACGCTGTTTTGAACTATTCAAAATGACAAATTCATGTTTCTTTCGTGTGAAACGGCGATTTATGAGAAATGACGATAAAATTGCTGTTTTAAACTTGCAAAAACATAGAAAAACGCTGTTTTGAACTACTCAAACTGACAAATTCATGTTTCTTCCGTGCGAAACGGCGATTTATGAGAAATTACTATAAAATTGCTGTTATAAACTACAAAAACATAGAAAAACGCTGTTTTGAACTATTCAAACTGACAAATTCATGTTTCTTACGTTCGAAACGGTGGATTTTTGTGAAATCACGATAAAATTGCTGTTTTAAACTTGCAAAAATATAGAAAAACGCTGTTTTCAACTATTCAAACTGATAAGTTTCTTACGTTGGAAACGGTGGATTTTTGTGAAATCACGATAAAATTGCTGTTTGAAACTTGCAAAAACATAGAAAACGCTGTTTTGAACTATCCAAACTGACAAATTCAGTTTTGTGGTTTGGGGTTCGAGGTTTGATGTTTGGGGTTGAGGTTTGGGGTTTGAGGTTTGGGGTTCGCGGTTTGAGGTTTGGGTTTGGGGTTCGGTGTTTGAGGTTTGGGGTTTGCGGTTTGAGGTTTGGGATTGGGGTTCGGTGGTTGAGGTTTGGGGTTTGGGGTTCGAGGTTTGAGGTTTGGGGTTCGAGGTTTGAGGTTTGGGGTTGAGGTTTGGGGTTTGAGGTTTGGGGTTGGGGGTTCGAGTTTTGGGCTTTGGGGTTGTGGTTTGGGGTTGAGGTTTAGGGTTGAGGTTTGGGTTGAGGTTTGGGGTTGAGGTTTGGGGTTGAGGTTTGGGGTTGAGGTTTGGGGTTGAGGTTTGGGGTTGAGGTTTGGGGTTTGAGGTTTGGGGTTGAGGTTTGGGGTTGAGGTTTGGGGTGAGGTTTGGGGTTTGAGGTTAGGGATTGGTGTTCGAAGTTTGAGGTTTGGGGTTTGAGGTTTGGGGTTGGGGGTTCGAGTTTTGGGGTTTGGGGTTGAGGTTTGGGGTTGAGGTATCAAACTTGCAAAAACATTTAAAAACGCTGTTTTCAACTATTCAAACTGACAAATTCATGTTTCTTTCGTGTGAAACGGCGATTTATGAGAAATGACGATAAAATTGCTGTTTTAAACTTGCAAAAACATAGAAAACGCTGTTTTGAACTGTTCAAACTGACAAATTCATGTTTCTTTCGTGCGAAACGGCGATTTATGATAAATGACGATAAAATTGCTGTTTTAAACTTGCAAAAACATAGAAAAACGCTGTTTTGAACTATTCAAACGGACAAATTCATGTTTCTTTCGTGTGAAACAGCGATTTATGAGAAATGACGATAAAATTGCTGTTTTAAACTTGCAAAAACATAGAAAAACGCTGTTTTGAACTATTCAAACTGACAAATTCATGTTTCTTTCGTGCGAAACGGCGATTTATGAGAAATGACGATAAAATTGCTGTTTTAAACTTGCAAAAACATAGAAAAACGCTGTTTTGACTATTCAAACTGACAAATTCATGTTTCTTTCGTGTGAAACGGCGATTTATGAGAAATGACGACAAAATTGCTGTTTTTAAACTTGCAAAAACATAGAAAAACGCTGTTTTGAACTATTCAAACTGACAAATTCATGTTTCTTTCGTGCGAAACGGCGATTTATGAGAAATGACGATAAAATTGCTGTTTTAAACTTGCAAAAACATAGAAAAACGCTGTCTTGAACTATTCAAACTGACAAATTCATGTTTCTTTCGTGTGAAACGGCGATTTATGAGAAATGACGATAAAATTGCTGTTTTTAAACTTGCAAAAACATAGAAAAACGCTGTTTTGAACTATTCAAACTGACAAATTCATGTTTCTTTCGTGCGAAACGGCGATTTATGAGAAATGACGATAAAATTGCTGTTTTAAACTTGCAAAAACATAGAAAAACGCTGTTTTCAACTATATAAACTGATAAATTCATGTTTCTTACATTCAAAACGGTGGATTTTTGTGAAATCACTATAAAATTGCTGTTTTAAACTTGCAAAAACATAGAAAAACGCTGTTTTGAACTATTCAAACTGATAAATTCATGTTTCTTACGTTGTAACGGTGGATTTTTGTGAAATCACGATAAAATTGCTGTTTTAAACTTGCAAAAACATTGAAAAACGCTGTTTTCAACTATTCAAACTGACAAATTCATGTTTCTTCCGTGCGAAACGGCGATTTATGAGAAATTACGATAAAATTGCTGTTTTAAACTTGCAAAAACATAGAAAAACGCTGTTTTGAACTATTCAAAATGACAAATTCATGTTTCTTTCGTGTGAAACGGCGATTTATGAGAAATGACGATAAAATTGCTGTTTTAAACTTGCAAAAACATAGAAAAACGCTGTTTTGAACTACTCAAACTGACAAATTCATATTTCTTCCGTGCGAAACGGCGATTTATGAGAAATTACTATAAAATTGCTGTTATAAACTTGCAAAAACATAGAAAAACGCTGTTTTCAACTATTCAAACTGACAAATTCATGTTTCTTCCGTGCGAAACGGCGATTTATGAGAAATTACGATAAAATTGCTGTTTTAAACTTGCAAAAACATAGAAAAACGCTGTTTTGAACTATTCAAACTGACAAATTCATGTTTCTTTCGTGTGAAACGGCGATTTATTAGAAATGACGATAAAATTGCTGTTTTAAACTTGCAAAAACATAGAAAAACGCTGTTTTAAACTACTCAAACTGACAAATTCATGTTTCTTTCGTGCGAAAAGGCGATTTATGATAAATGACGATAAAATTGCTGTTTTAAATTTGCAAAAACATAGAAAAACGCTGTTTTGAACTATTCAAACTGACAAATTCATGTTTCTTTCGTGCGAAACGGCGATTTATGAGAAATGGCGATAAAATTGCTGTTTTAAACTTGCAAAAACATAGAAAAATGCTGTTTTCAACTATTCAAACTGATAAATTCATGTTTCTTACGTTCCAAACGGTGGATTTTTGTGAAATCACGATAAAATTGCTGTTTTAAACTTGCAAAAACATTGAAAAACGCTGTTTTCAACTATTCAAACTGACAAATTCATGTTTCTTCCGTGCGAAACGGCGATTTATGAGAAATTACGATAACATTGCTGTGTTAAACTTGCAAAAACATAGAAAAACGCTGTTTTGAACTATTCAAACTGACAAATTCATGTTTCCTTCGTGTGAAACGGCGATTTATGAGAAATTACGATAACATTGCTGTGTTAAACTTGCAAAAACATAGAAAAACGCTGTTTTGAACTATTCAAACTGACAAATTCATGTTTCCTTCGTGTGAAACGGCGATTTATGAGAAATGACGATAAAATTGCTGTTTTAAACTTGCAAAAACATAGAAAAACGCTGTTTTGAACTACTCAAACTGACAAATTCATGTTTCTTTCGTGCGAAACGGCGATTTATGATAAATGACGATAAAATTGCTGTTTTAAACTTGCAAAAACATAGAAAAACGCTGTCTTGAACTATTCAAACTGACAAATTCATGTTTCTTTCGTGCGAAACGGCGATTTATGAGAAATGACGATAAAATTGCTGTTTTAAACTTGCAAAAACATAGAAAAACGCTGTTTTCAACTATATAAACTGATAAATTCATGTTTCTTACATTCGAAACGGTGGATTTTTGTGAAATCACGATAAAATTGCTGTTTTAAACTTGCAAAAACATAGAAAAACGCTGTTTTGAACTATTCAAACTGATAAATTCATGTTTCTTACGTTGGAAACGGTGGATTTTTGTGAAATCACGATAAAATTGCTGTTTTAAACTTGCAAAAACATTGAAAAACGCTGTTTTCAACTATTCAAACTGACAAATTCATGTTTCTTCCGTGCGAAACGGCGATTTATGAGAAATTACGATAAAATTGCTGTTTTAAACTTGCAAAAACATAGAAAAACGCTGTTTTGAACTATTCAAAATGACAAATTCATGTTTCTTTCGTGTGAAACGGCGATTTATGAGAAATGACGATAAAATTGCTGTTTTAAACTTGCAAAAACATAGAAAAACGCTGTTTTGAACTACTCAAACTGACAAATTCATGTTTCTTACGTGCGAAACGGCGATTTATGAGAAATTACTATAAACTTGCTGTTATAAACTTACAAAAACATAGAAAAACGCTGTTTTGAACTATTCAAACTGACAAATTCATGTTTCTTACGTTCGAAACGGTGGATTTTTGTGAAATCACGATAAAATTGCTGTTTTAAACTTGCAAAAATATAGAAAAACGCTGTTTTCAACTATTCAAACTGATAAGTTTCTTACGTTGGAAACGGTGGATTTTTGTGAAATCACGATAAAATTGCTGTTTGAAACTTGCAAAAACATAGAAAACGCTGTTTTGAACTATCCAAACTGACAAATTCAGTTTTGTGGTTTGGGGTTCGAGGTTTGATGTTTGGGGTTGAGGTTTGGGGTTTGAGGTTTGGGGTTCGCGGTTTGAGGTTTGGGTTTGGGGTTCGGTGTTTGAGGTTTGGGGTTTGCGGTTTGAGGTTTGGGATTGGGGTTCGGTGGTTGAGGTTTGGGGTTTGGGGTTCGAGGTTTGAGGTTTGGGGTTCGAGGTTTGAGGTTTGGGGTTGAGGTTTGGGGTTTGAGGTTTGGGGTTGGGGGTTCGAGTTTTGGGCTTTGGGGTTGTGGTTTGGGGTTGAGGTTTAGGGTTGAGGTTTGGGGTTGAGGTTTGGGGTTGAGGTTTGGGGTTGAGGTTTGGGTTGAGGTTTGGGGTTGAGGTTTGGGGTTGAGGTTTGGGGTTGAGGTTTGGGGTTGAGGTTTGGGGTTTGAGGTTAGGGATTTGGTGTTCGAAGTTTGAGGTTTGGGGTTTGAGGTTTGGGGTTGGGGGTTCGAGTTTTGGGGTTTGGGGTTGAGGTTTGGGGTTGAGGTATCAAACTTGCAAAAACATTTAAAAACGCTGTTTTCAACTATTCAAACTGACAAATTCATGTTTCTTTCGTGTGAAACGGCGATTTATGAGAAATGACGATAAAATTGCTGTTTTAAACTTGCAAAAACATAGAAAAACGCTGTTTTGAACTGTTCAAACTGACAAATTCATGTTTCTTTCGTGCGAAACGGCGATTTATGATAAATGACGATAAAATTGCTGTTTTAAACTTGCAAAAACATAGAAAAACGCGGTTTTGAACTATTCAAACGGACAAATTCATGTTTCTTTCGTGTGAAACAGCGATTTATGAGAAATGACGATAAAATTGCTGTTTTAAACTTGCAAAAACATAGAAAAACGCTGTTTTGAACTATTCAAACTGACAAATTCATGTTTCTTTCGTGCGAAACGGCGATTTATGAGAAATGACGATAAAATTGCTGTTTTAAACTTGCAAAAACATAGAAAAACGCTGTTTTGACTATTCAAACTGACAAATTCATGTTTCTTTCGTGTGAAACGGCGATTTATGAGAAATGACGACAAAATTGCTGTTTTAAACTTGCAAAAACATAGAAAAACGCTGTTTTGAACTATTCAAACTGACAAATTCATGTTTCTTTCGTGCGAAACGGCGATTTATGAGAAATGACGATAAAATTGCTGTTTTAAACTTGCAAAAACATAGAAAAACGCTGTCTTGAACTATTCAAACTGACAAATTCATGTTTCTTTCGTGTTAAACGGCGATTTATGAGAAATGACGATAAAATTGCTGTTTTAAACTTGCAAAAACATAGAAAAACGCTGTTTTGAACTATTCAAACTGATAAATTCATGTTTCTTACGTTGGAAACGGTGGATTTTTGTGAAATCACGATAAAATTGCTGTTTTAAACTTGCAAAAACATTGAAAAACGCTGTTTTCAACTATTCAAACTGACAAATTCATGTTTCTTCCGTGCGAAACGGCGATTTATGAGAAATTACGATAAAATTGCTGTTTTAAACTTGCAAAAACATAGAAAAACGCTGTTTTGAACTATTCAAAATGACAAATTCATGTTTCTTTCGTGTGAAACGGCGATTTATGAGAAATGACGATAAAATTGCTGTTTTAAACTTGCAAAAACATAGAAAAACGCTGTTTTGAACTACTCAAACTGACAAATTCATATTTCTTCCGTGCGAAACGGCGATTTATGAGAAATTACTATAAAATTGCTGTTTTAAACTTGCAAAAACATAGAAAAACGCTGTTTTGAACTATTCAAAATGACAAATTCATGTTTCTTTCGTGTGAAACGGCGATTTATGAGAAATGACGATAAAATTGCTGTTTTAAACTTGCAAAAACATAGAAAAACGCTGTTTTGAACTACTCAAACTGACAAATTCATATTTCTTCCGTGCGAAACGGCGATTTATGAGAAATTACTATAAAATTGCTGTTATAAACTTGCAAAAACATAGAAAAACGCTGTTTTCAACTATTCAAACTGACAAATTCATGTTTCTTCCGTGCGAAACGGCGATTTATGAGAAATTACGATAAAATTGCTGTTTTAAACTTGCAAAAACATAGAAAAACGCTGTTTTGAACTATTCAAACTGACAAATTCATGTTTCTTTCGTGTGAAACGGCGATTCATTAGAAATGACGATAAAATTGCTGTTTTAAACTTGCAAAAACATAGAAAAACGCTGTTTTGAACTACTCAAACTGACAAATTCATGTTTCTTTCGTGCGAAAAGGCGATTTATGATAAATGACGATAAAATTGCTGTTTTAAATTTGCAAAAACATAGAAAAACGCTGTTTTGAACTATTCAAACTGACAAATTCATGTTTCTTTCGTGCGAAACGGCGATTTATGAGAAATGGCGATAAAATTGCTGTTTTAAACTTGCAAAAACATAGAAAAATGCTGTTTTCAACTATTCAAACTGATAAATTCATGTTTCTTACGTTGCAAACGGTGGATTTTTGTGAAATCACGATAAAATTGCTGTTTTAAACTTGCAAAAACATAGAAAAACGCTGTTTTGAACTATTCAAACTGACAAATTCATGTTTCCTTCGTGTGAAACGGCGATTTATGAGAAATGACGATAAAATTGCTGTTTTAAACTTGCAAAAACATAGAAAAACGCTGTTTTGAACTACTCAAACTGACAAATTCATGTTTCTTTCGTGCGAAACGGCGATTTATGATAAATGACGATAAAATTGCTGTTTTAAACTTGCAAAAACATAGAAAAACGCTGTCTTGAACTATTCAAACTGACAAATTCATGTTTCTTTCGTGTGAAACGGCGATTTATGAGAAATGACGATAAAATTGCTGTTTTAAACTTGCAAAAACATATAAAAACGCTGTTTTCAACTATATAAACTGATAAATTCATGTTTCTTACATTCAAAACGGTGGATTTTTGTGAAATCACGATAAAATTGCTGTTTTAAACTTGCAAAAACATAGAAAAACGCTGTTTTGAACTATTCAAACTGATAAATTCATGTTTCTTACGTTGGAAACGGTGGATTTTTGTGAAATCACGATAAAATTGCTGTTTTAAACTTGCAAAAACATTGAAAAACGCTGTTTTCAACTATTCAAACTGACAAATTCATGTTTCTTCCGTGCGAAACGGCGATTTATGAGAAATGACGATAAAATTGCTGTTTTAAACTTGCAAAAACATATAAAAACGCTGTTTTCAACTATATAAACTGATAAATTCATGTTTCTTACATTCGAAACGGTGGATTTTTGTGAAATCACGATAAAATTGCTGTTTTAAACTTGCAAAAACATAGAAAAACGCTGTTTTGAACTATTCAAACTGATAAATTCATGTTTCTTACGTTGGAAACGGTGGATTTTTGTGAAATCACGATAAAATTGCTGTTTTAAACTTGCAAAAACATTGAAAAACGCTGTTTTCAACTATTCAAACTGACAAATTCATGTTTCTTCCGTGCGAAACGGCGATTTATGAGAAATTACGATAAAATTGCTGTTTTAAACTTGCAAAAACATAGAAAAACTCTGTTTTGAACTATTCAAAATGACAAATTCATGTTTCTTTCGTGTGAAACGGCGATTTATGAGAAATGACGATAAAATTGCTGTTTTAAACTTGCAAAAACATAGAAAAACGCTGTTTTGAACTACTCAAACTGACAAATTTATGTTTCTTCCGTGCGAAACGGCGATTTATGAGAAATTACTATAAAATTGCTGTTATAAACATACAAAAACATAGAAAAACGCTGTTTTGAACTATTCAAACTGACAAATTCATGTTTCTTACGTTCGAAACGGTGGATTTTTGTGAAATCACGATAAAATTGCTGTTTTAAACTTGCAAAAATATAGAAAAACGCTGTTTTCAACTATTCAAACTGATAAGTTTCTTACGTTGGAAACGGTGGATTTTTGTGAAATCACGATAAAATTGCTGTTTGAAACTTGCAAAAACATAGAAAACGCTGTTTTGAACTATCCAAACTGACAAATTCAGTTTTGTGGTTTGGGGTTCGAGGTTTGATGTTTGGGGTTGAGGTTTGGGGTTTGAGGTTTGGGGTTCGCGGTTTGAGGTTTGGGTTTGGGGGTTCGGTGTTGAGGTTTGGGGTTTGCGGTTTGAGGTTTGGGGTTGGGGTTCGGTGGTTGAGGTTTGGGGTTTGGGGTTCGAGGTTTGAGGTTTGGGGTTGAGGTTTGGGGTTTGAGGTTTGGGGTTGGGGGTTCGAGTTTTGGGCTTTGGGGTTGTGGTTTGGGCTTGAGGTTTAGGGTTGAGGTTTGGGGTTGAGGTTTGGGGTTGAGGTTTGGGGTTGAGGTTTGGGTTGAGGTTTGGGGTTGAGGTTTGGGGTTGAGGTTTGGGGTTGAGGTTTGGGGTTGAGGTTTGGGGTTTGAGGTTAGGGATTTGGTGTTCGAAGTTTGAGGTTTGGGGTTTGAGGTTTGGGGTTGGGGGTTCGAGTTTTGGGGTTTGGGGTTGAGGTTTGGGGTTGAGGTATCAAACTTGCAAAAACATTGAAAAACGCTGTTTTCAACTATTCAAACTGACAAATTCATGTTTATTCCGCGCGAAACGGCGATTTATGAGAAATGACGATAAAATTGCTGTTTTAAACTTGCAAAAACATAGAAAAACGCTGTTTTGAACTGTTCAAACTGACAAATTCATGTTTCTTTCGTGCGAAACGGCGATTTATGATAAATGACGATAAAATTGCTGTTTTAAACTTGCAAAAACATAGAAAAACGCTGTTTTGAACTATTCAAACGGACAAATTCATGTTTCTTTCGTGTGAAACAGCGATTTATGAGAAATGACGATAAAATTGCTGTTTTAAACTTGCAAAAACATAGAAAAACGCTGTTTTGAACTATTCAAACTGACAAATTCATGTTTCTTTCGTGCGAAACGGCGATTTATGAGAAATGACGATAAAATTGCTGTTTTAAACTTGCAAAAACATAGAAAAACGCTGTTTTGACTATTCAAACTGACAAATTCATGTTTCTTTCGTGTGAAACGGCGATTTATGAGAAATGACGACAAAATTGCTGTTTTAAACTTGCAAAAACATAGAAAAACGCTGTTTTGAACTATTCAAACTGACAAATTCATGTTTCTTTCGTGCGAAACGGCGATTTATGAGAAATGACGATAAAATTGCTGTTTTAAACTTGCAAAAACATAGAAAAACGCTGTCTTGAACTATTCAAACTGACAAATTCATGTTTCTTTCGTGTGAAACGGCGATTTATGAGAAATGACGATAAAATTGCTGTTTTAAACTTGCAAAAACATAGAAAAACGCTGTTTTGAACTATTCAAACTGACAAATTCATGTTTCTTTCGTGCGAAACGGCGATTTATGAGAAATGACGATAAAATTGCTGTTTTAAACTTGCAAAAACATAGAAAAACGCTGTTTTCAACTATATAAACTGATAAATTCATGTTTCTTACATTCAAAACGGTGGATTTTTGTCAAATCACAATAAAATTGCTTTTTTAAACTTGCAAAAACATAGAAAAACGCTGTTTTGAACTATTCAAACTGATAAATTCATGTTTCTTACGTTGGAAACGGTAGATTTTTGTGAAATCACGATAAAATTGCTGTTTTAAACTTGCAAAAACATTGAAAAACGCTGTTTTCAACTATTCAAACTGACAAATTCATGTTTCTTCCGTGCGAAACGGCGATTTATGAGAAATTACGATAAAATTGCTGTTTTAAACTTGCAAAAACATAGAAAAACGCTGTTTTGAACTATTCAAAATGACAAATTCATGTTTCTTTCGTGTGAAACGGCGATTTATGAGAAATGACGATAAAATTGCTGTTTTAAACTTGCAAAAACATAGAAAAACGCTGTTTTGAACTACTCAAACTGACAAATTCATGTTTCTTCCGTGCGAAACGGCGATTTATGAGAAATTACTATAAAATTGCTGTTATAAACTTGCAAAAACATAGAAAAACGCTGTTTTGAACTATTCAAACTGACAAATTCATGTTTCTTTCGTGTGAAACGGCGATTTATGAGAAATGACGATAAAATTGCTGTTTTAAACTTGCAAAAACATAGAAAAACGCTGTTTTGAACTATTCAAACTGACAAATTCATGTTTCTTTCGTGAGAAACGGCGATTTATGAGAAATGACAATAAAATTGCTGTTTTAAACTTGCAAAAACATAGAAAAACGCTGTTTTCAACTATTCAAACTGATAAATTCATGTTTCTTACGTTCCAAACGGTGGATTTTTGTGAAATCACGATAAAATTGCTGTTTTAAACTTGCAAAAACATTGAAAAACGCTGTTTTCAACTATTCAAACTGACAAATTCATGTTTCTTCCGTGCGAAACGGCGATTTATGAGAAATTACGATAAAATTGCTGTTTTAAACTTGCAAAAACATAGAAAAACGCTGTTTTGAACTATTCAAACAGACAAATTCATGTTTCTTTCGTGTGAAACATCGATTTATGAGAAATGACGATAAAATTGCTGTTTTAAACTTGCAAAAACATAGAAAAACGCTGTTTTGAACTGCTCAAACTGACAAATTCATGTTTCTTTCGTGCGAAACGGCGATTTATGATAAATGACGATAAAATTGCTGTTTTAAACTTGCAAAAACATAGAAAAACGCTGTTTTGAACTACTCAAACTGACAAATTCATGTTTCTTCCTTGCGAAACGGCGATTTATGAGAAATTACTATAAAATTGCTGTTTTAAACTTGCAAAAACATAGAAAAACGCTGTTTTGAACTATTCAAACTGACAAATTCATGTTTCTTTCGTGTGAAACGGCGATTTATTAGAAATGACGATAAAATTGCTGTTTTAAACTTGCAAAAACATAGAAAAACGCTGTTTTGAACTACTCAAACTGACAAATTCATGTTTCTTTCGTGCGAAAAGGCGATTTATGATAAATGACGATAAAATTGCTGTTTTAAATTTGCAAAAACATAGAAAAACGCTGTTTTGAACTATTCAAACTGACAAATTCATGTTTCTTTCTTGTGAATCAGCGATTTATGAGAAATGACGATAAAATTGCTGTTTTAAACTTGCAAAAACATAGAAAAACGCTGTTTTGAACTATTCAAACTGACAAATTCATGTTTCTTTCGTGCGAAATGGCGATTTATGAGAAATGACGATAAAATTGCTGTTTTAAACTTGCAAAAACAGAAAAACGCTGTTTTCAACTATTCAAACTGATAAACTCATGTTTCTTACGTTGGAAACTGTGGATTTTTGCTGAAATCACGATAAAATTGCTGTTTTAAACTTGCAAAAACATTGAAAAACGCTGTTTTCAACTATTCAAACTGACAAATTCATGTTTCTTCCGTGCGAAACGGCGATTTATGAGAAATTACGATAAAATTGCTGTTTTAAACTTGCAAAAACATAGAAAAACGCTGTTTTCAACTATTCAAACTGATAAATTCATGTTTCTTATGTTCCAAACGGTGGATTTTTGTGAAATCACGATAAAATTGCTGTTTTAAACTTGCAAAAACATTGGAAAACGCTATTTCAACTATTCAAACTGACAAATTCTTGTTTCTTCCGTGCGAAACGGCGTTTTATGAGAAATTACGATAAAATTGCTGTTTTAAACTTGCAAAAACATAGAAAAACGCTGTTTTGAACTATTCAAACTGACAAATTCATGTTTCTTTCGTGTGAAACATCGATTTATGAGAAATGACGATAAAATTGCTGTTTTAAACTTGCAAAAACATAGAAAAACGCTGTTTTGAACTACTCAAACTGACAAATTCATGTTTCTTTCGTGCGAAAAGGCGATTTATGATAAATGACGATAAAATTGCTGTTTTAAACTTGCAAAAACATAGAAAAACGCTGTTTTGAACTATTCAACTGACAAATTCATGTTTCTTTCTTGTGAATCGGCGATTTATGAGAAATGACTATAAAGTTGCTGTTTTAAACTTGCAAAAACATAGAAAAACGCTGTTTTGAACTATTCAAACTGACAAATTCATGTTTCTTTCGTGCGAAACGGCGATTTATGAGAAATGACGATAAAATTACTGTTTTAAACTTGCAAAAACATAGAAAAACGCTGTTTTCAACTATTCAAACTGATAAATTCATGTTTCTTACGTTCGAAACGGTGGATTTTTGTAAAATCACGATAAAATTGCTGTTTTAAACTTGCAAAAACATAGAAAAACGCTGTTTTGAACTATTCAAACTGATAAATTCATGTTTCTTACGTTGGAAACGGTGGATTTTTGTGAAATCACGATAAAATTGCTGTTTTAAACTTGCAAAAACATTGAAAAACGCTGTTTTCAATTATTCAAACTGACGAATTCAGGTTTCTTCCGTGCGAAACGGCGATTTATGAGAAATGACGATAAAATTGCTGTTTTAAACTTGCAAAAACATAGAAAAACGCTGTTTTGAACTATTCAAACTGACAAATTCATGTTTCTTTCGTGAGAAACGGCGATTTATGAGAAATGACAATAAAATTGCTGTTTTAAACTTGCAAAAACATAGAAAAACGCTGTTTTCAACTATTCAAACTGATAAATTCATGTTTCTTACGTTCCAAACGGTGGATTTTTGTGAAATCACGATAAAATTGCTGTTTTAAACTTGCAAAAACATTGAAAAACGCTGTTTTCAACTATTCAAACTGACAAATTCATGTTTCTTCCGTGCGAAACGGCGATTTATGAGAAATTACGATAAAATTGCTGTTTTAAACTTGCAAAAACATAGAAAAACGCTGTTTTGAACTATTCAAACAGACAAATTCATGTTTCTTTCGTGTGAAACATCGATTTATGAGAAATGACGATAAAATTGCTGTTTTAAACTTGCAAAAACATAGAAAAACGCTGTTTTGAACTGCTCAAACTGACAAATTCATGTTTCTTTCGTGCGAAACGGCGATTTATGATAAATGACGATAAAATTGCTGTTTTAAACTTGCAAAAACATAGAAAAACGCTGTTTTGAACTACTCAAACTGACAAATTCATGTTTCTTCCTTGCGAAACGGCGATTTATGAGAAATTACTATAAAATTGCTGTTATAAACTTGCAAAAACATAGAAAAACGCTGTTTTGAACTATTCAAACTGACAAATTCATGTTTCTTTCGTGTGAAACGGCGATTTATGAGAAATGACGATAAAATTGCTGTTTTAAACTTGCAAAAACATAGAAAAACGCTGTTTTCAACTATTCAAACTGACAAATTCATGTTTCTTCCGTGCGAAACGGCGATTTATGAGAAATTACGATAAAATTGCTGTTTTAAACTTGCAAAAACATAGAAAAACGCTGTTTTGAACTATTCAAACTGACAAATTCATGTTTCTTTCGTGTGAAACGGCGATTTATTAGAAATGACGATAAAATTGCTGTTTTAAACTTGCAAAAACATAGAAAAACGCTGTTTTGAACTACTCAAACTGACAAATTCATGTTTCTTTCGTGCGAAAAGGCGATTTATGATAAATGACGATAAAATTGCTGTTTTAAATTTGCAAAAACATAGAAAAACGCTGTTTTGAACTATTCAAACTGACAAATTCATGTTTCTTTCTTGTGAATCAGCGATTTATGAGAAATGACGATAAAATTGCTGTTTTAAACTTGCAAAAACATAGAAAAACGCTGTTTTGAACTATTCAAACTGACAAATTCATGTTTCTTTCGTGCGAAATGGCGATTTATGAGAAATGACGATAAAATTGCTGTTTTAAACTTGCAAAAACAGAAAAACGCTGTTTTCAACTATTCAAACTGATAAACTCATGTTTCTTACGTTGGAAACTGTGGATTTTTGCTGAAATCACGATAAAATTGCTGTTTTAAACTTGCAAAAACATTGAAAAACGCTGTTTTCAACTATTCAAACTGACAAATTCATGTTTCTTCCGTGCGAAACGGCGATTTATGAGAAATTACGATAAAATTGCTGTTTTAAACTTGCAAAAACATAGAAAAACGCTGTTTTCAACTATTCAAACTGATAAATTCATGTTTCTTATGTTCCAAACGGTGGATTTTTGTGAAATCACGATAAAATTGCTGTTTTAAACTTGCAAAAACATTGGAAAACGCTATTTCAACTATTCAAACTGACAAATTCTTGTTTCTTCCGTGCGAAACGGCGTTTTATGAGAAATTACGATAAAATTGCTGTTTTAAACTTGCAAAAACATAGAAAAACGCTGTTTTGAACTATTCAAACTGACAAATTCATGTTTCTTTCGTGTGAAACATCGATTTATGAGAAATGACGATAAAATTGCTGTTTTAAACTTGCAAAAACATAGAAAAACGCTGTTTTGAACTACTCAAACTGACAAATTCATGTTTCTTTCGTGCGAAAAGGCGATTTATGATAAATGACGATAAAATTGCTGTTTTAAACTTGCAAAAACATAGAAAAACGCTGTTTTGAACTATTCAACTGACAAATTCATGTTTCTTTCTTGTGAATCGGCGATTTATGAGAAATGACTATAAAGTTGCTGTTTTAAACTTGCAAAAACATAGAAAAACGCTGTTTTGAACTATTCAAACTGACAAATTCATGTTTCTTTCGTGCGAAACGGCGATTTATGAGAAATGACGATAAAATTACTGTTTTAAACTTGCAAAAACATAGAAAAACGCTGTTTTCAACTATTCAAACTGATAAATTCATGTTTCTTACGTTCGAAACGGTGGATTTTTGTAAAATCACGATAAAATTGCTGTTTTAAACTTGCAAAAACATAGAAAAACGCTGTTTTGAACTATTCAAACTGATAAATTCATGTTTCTTACGTTGGAAACGGTGGATTTTTGTGAAATCACGATAAAATTGCTGTTTTAAACTTGCAAAAACATTGAAAAACGCTGTTTTCAATTATTCAAACTGACGAATTCAGGTTTCTTCCGTGCGAAACGGCGATTTATGAGAAATGACGATAAAATTGCTGTTTTAAACTTGCAAAAACATAGAAAAACGCTGTTTTGAACTATTCAAACTGACAAATTCATGTTTCTTTCGTGAGAAACGGCGATTTATGAGAAATGACAATAAAATTGCTGTTTTAAACTTGCAAAAACATAGAAAAACGCTGTTTTCAACTATTCAAACTGATAAATTCATGTTTCTTACGTTCCAAACGGTGGATTTTTGTGAAATCACGATAAAATTGCTGTTTTAAACTTGCAAAAACATTGAAAAACGCTGTTTTCAACTATTCAAACTGACAAATTCATGTTTCTTTCGTGTGAAACGGCGATTTATGAGAAATGACGATAAAATTGCTGTTTTAAACTTGCAAAAACATAGAAAAACGCTGTTTTCAACTATTCAAACTGACAAATTCATGTTTCTTCCGTGCGAAACGGCGATTTATGAGAAATTACGATAAAATTGCTGTTTTAAACTTGCAAAAACATAGAAAAACGCTGTTTTGAACTATTCAAACTGACAAATTCATGTTTCTTTCGTGTGAAACGGCGATTTATTAGAAATGACGATAAAATTGCTGTTTTAAACTTGCAAAAACATAGAAAAACGCTGTTTTGAACTACTCAAACTGACAAATTCATGTTTCTTTCGTGCGAAAAGGCGATTTATGATAAATGACGATAAAATTGCTGTTTTAAATTTGCAAAAACATAGAAAAACGCTGTTTTGAACTATTCAAACTGACAAATTCATGTTTCTTTCTTGTGAATCAGCGATTTATGAGAAATGACGATAAAATTGCTGTTTTAAACTTGCAAAAACATAGAAAAACGCTGTTTTGAACTATTCAAACTGACAAATTCATGTTTCTTTCGTGCGAAATGGCGATTTATGAGAAATGACGATAAAATTGCTGTTTTAAACTTGCAAAAACAGAAAAACGCTGTTTTCAACTATTCAAACTGATAAACTCATGTTTCTTACGTTGGAAACTGTGGATTTTTGCTGAAATCACGATAAAATTGCTGTTTTAAACTTGCAAAAACATTGAAAAACGCTGTTTTCAACTATTCAAACTGACAAATTCATGTTTCTTCCGTGCGAAACGGCGATTTATGAGAAATTACGATAAAATTGCTGTTTTAAACTTGCAAAAACATAGAAAAACGCTGTTTTCAACTATTCAAACTGATAAATTCATGTTTCTTACGTTCGAAACGGTGGATTTTTGTAAAATCACGATAAAATTGCTGTTTTAAACTTGCAAAAACATAGAAAAACGCTGTTTTGAACTATTCAAACTGATAAATTCATGTTTCTTTCGTGTGAAACGGCGATTTATGAGAAATTACGATAAAATTGCTGTTTTAAACTTGCAAAAACATAGAAAAACGCTGTTTTGAACTTCTCAAACTGACAAATTCATGTTTCTTCCGTGCGAAACGGCGATTTATGAGAAATTACTATAAAATTGCTGTTATAAACTTGCAAAAACATAGAAAAACGCTGTTTTGAACTATTCAAACTGACAAATTCATGTTTCTTTCGTGTGAAACGGCGATTTATGAGAAATTACTATAAAATTGCTGTTATAAACTTGCAAAAACATAGAAAAACGCTGTTTTGAACTATTCAAACTGACAAATTCATGTTTCTTTCGTGTGAAACGGCGATTTATGAGAAATGACGATAAAATTGCTGTTTTAAACTTGCAAAAACATAGAAAAACGCTGTTTTGAACTATTCAAACTGACAAATTCATGTTTCTTACGTGTGAAACGGCGATTTATGAGAAATGACGATAAAATTGCTGTTTTAAACTTGCAAAAACATAGAAAAACGCTGTTTTGAACTATTCAAACTGACAAATTCATGTTTCTTTCGTGCGAAACGGCGATTTATGAGAAATGACGATAAAATTGCTGTTTTAAACTTGCAAAAACATAGAAAAACGCTGTTTTCAACTATTCAAACTGATAAATTCATGTTTCTTACGTTCCAAACGGTGGATTTTTGTGAAATCACGATAAAATTGCTGTTTTAAACTTGCAAAAACATTGAAAAACGCTGTTTTCAACTATTCAAACTGACAAATTCATGTTTCTTCCGTGCGAAACGGCGATTTATAAGAAATTACGATAAAATTGCTGTTTTAAACTTGCAAAAACATAGAAAAACGCTGTTTTGAACTATTCAAACTGACAAATTCATGTTTCTTTCGTGTGAAACGGCGATTTATGAGAAATGACGATAAAATTGCTGTTTTAAACTTGCAAAAACATAGAAAAACGCTGTTTTGAACTTCTCAAACTGACAAATTCATGTTTCTTCCGTGCGAAACGGCGATTTATGAGAAATTACTATAAAATTGCTGTTATAAACTTGCAAAAACATAGAAAAACGCTGTTTTGAACTATTCAAACTGACAAATTCATGTTTCTTTCGTGTGAAACGGCGATTTATGAGAAATGACGATAAAATTGCTGTTTTAAACTTGCAAAAACATAGAAAAACGCTGTTTTGAACTATTCAAACTGACAAATTCATGTTTCTTACGTGTGAAACGGCGATTTATGAGAAATGACGATAAAATTGCTGTTTTAAACTTGCAAAAACATAGAAAAACGCTGTTTTGAACTATTCAAACTGACAAATTCATGTTTCTTTCGTGCGAAACGGCGATTTATGAGAAATGACGATAAAATTGCTGTTTTAAACTTGCAAAAACATAGAAAAACGCTGTTTTCAACTATTCAAACTGATAAATTCATATTTCTTACGTTCCAAACGGTGGATTTTTGTGAAATCACGATAAAATTGCTGTTTTAAACTTGCAAAAACATTGAAAAATGCTGTTTTCAACTATTCAAACTGACAAATTTATGTTTCTTCCGTGCGAAACGGCGATTTATGAGAAATTACGATAAAATTGCTGTTTTAAACTTGCAAAAACATAGAAAAACGCTGTTTTGATCTATTCAAACTGACAAATTCATGTTTCTTTCGTGTGAAACGGTGATTTATGAGAAATGACGATAAAATTGCTGTTTTAAACTTGCATAAACATAGAAAAACGCTGGTTTGAACTACTCAAACTGACAAATTCATGTTTCTTTCGTGCGAAACGGCGATTTATGATAAATGACGATAAAATTGCTGTTTTAAACTTGCAAAAACATAGAAAAACGCTGTTTTCAACTATTCAAACTGATAAATTCATGTTTCTTACGTTCGAAACGGTGGATTTTTGTGAAATCACGATAAAATTGCTGTTTTAAACTTGCAAAAACATAGAAAAACGCTGTTTTGAACTATTCAAACTGATAAATTCATGTTTCTTACGTTGGAAACGGTGGATTTTTGTGAAATCACGATAAAATTGCTGTTTTAAACTTGCAAAAACATTGAAAAACGCTGTTTTCAACTATTCAAACTGACAAATTCATGTTTCTTCCGTGCGAAACGGCGATTTATGAGAAATTACGATAAAATTGCTGTTTTAAACTTGCAAAAACATAGAAAAACGCTGTTTTGAACTATTCAAACTGACAAATTCATGTTTCTTTCGTGTGAAACGGCGATTTATGAGAAATGACGATAAAATTGCTGTTTTAAACTTGCAAAAACATAGAAAAACGCTGTTTTGAACTACTCAAACTGAAAAATTCATGTTTCTTCCGTGCGAAACGGCGATTTATGAGAAATTACTATAAAATTGCTGTTATAAACTTGCAAAAACATAGAAAAACGCTGTTTTGAACTATTCAAACTGACAAATTCATGTTTCTTTCGTGTGAAACGGCGATTTATGAGAAATGACGATAAAATTGCTGTTTTAAACTTGCAAAAACATAGAAAAACGCTGTTTTGAACTATTCAAACTGACAAATTCATGTTTCTTACGTGTGAAACGGCGATTTATGAGAAATGACGATAAAATTGCTGTTTTAAACTTGCAAAAACATAGAAAAACGCTGTTTTGAACTATTCAAACTGACAAATTTATGTTTCTTTCGTGCGAAACGGCGATTTATGAGAAATGACGATAAAATTGCTGTTTTAAACTTGCAAAAACATAGAAAAACGCTGTTTTCAACTATTCAAACTGATAAATTCATGTTTCTTACGTTCCAAACGGTGGATTTTTGTGAAATCACGATAAAATTGCTGTTTTAAACTTGCAAAAACATTGAAAAACGCTGTTTTCAACTATTCAAACTGACAAATTCATGTTTCTTCCGTGCGAAACGGCGATTTATGAGAAATTACGATAAAATTGCTGTTTTAAACTTGCAAAAACATAGAAAAACGCTGTTTTGAACTATTCAAACTGACAAATTCATGTTTCTTTCGTGTGAAACGGCGATTTATGAGAAATGACGATAAAATTGCTGTTTTGAACTTGCAAAAACATAGAAAAACGCTGTTTTGAACTATTCAAACTGACAAATTCATGTTTCTTTCGTTCGAAACGGCGATTTATGATAAATGACGATAAAATTGCTGTTTTAAACTAGCAAAAACATAGAAAAACGCTGTTTTGAACTATTTAAACTGACAAATTCATGTTTCTTTCGTGTGAAACGGCGATTTATGAGAAATGACGTTAAAATTGCTGTTTTAAACTTGCAAAAACATAGAAAAACGCTGTTTTGAACTATTCAAACTGACAAATTCATGTTTCTTACGTGCGAAACGGCGATTTATGAGAAATGACGATAAAATTGCTGTTTTAAACTTGCAAAAACATAGAAAAACGCTGTTTTCAACTATTTAAACTGATAAATTCATGTTTCGTACGTTCGAAACGGTGGATTTTTGTGAAATCACGATAAAATTGCTGTTTTAAACTTGCAAAAACATAGAAAAACGCTGTTTTGAACTATTCAAACTGACAAATTCATGTTTCTTTCGTGTGAAACGGCGATTTATGAGAAATGACGATAAAATTGCTGTTTTACACTTGCAAAAACATAGAAAAACCCTGTTTTGAACTATTCAAACTGACAAATTCATGTTTCTTTCGTGCGAAACGGCGATTTATGAGAAATGACGATAAAATTGCTGTTTTAAACTTGCAAAAACATAGAAAAACGCTGTTTTCAACTATTCAAACCGATAAATTCATGTTTTTTACGTTCGAAACGGTGGATTTTTGTGAAATCACGATAAAATTGCTGTTTTAAACTTGCAAAAACATAGAAAAACGCTGTTTTGAACTATTCAAACTGATAAATTCATGTTTCTTACGTTGGAAACGGTGGATTTTTGTGAAATCACGTTAAAATTGCTGTTTTAAACTTGCAAAAACATTGAAAAACGATGTTTTTAACTATTCAAACTGACAAATTCATGTTTCTTCCGTGCGAAACGGCGATTTATGAGAAATGACGATAAATTTGCTGTTTTAAACTTGCAAAAACATAGAAAAACGCTGTTTTGAACTATTCAAACTGACAAATTCATGTTTCTTTCGTGTGAACTGGAGATTTATGAGAAATGACGATAAAATTGCTGTTTTAAACTTGCAAAAACATAGAAAAACGCTGTTTTGAGCTATTCAAACTGACAAATTCATGTTTCTTTCGTGTGAAACGGCGATTTATGAGAAATGACGATAAAATTGCTGTTTTAAACTTGCAAAAACATAGAAAAACGCTGTTTTCAACTATTCAAACTGATAAATTCATGTTTCTTACGTTCCAAACGGTGGATTTTTGTGAAATCACGATAAAATTGCTGTTTTAAACTTGCAAAAACATTGAAAAACGCTGTTTTCAACTATTCAAACTGACAAATTCATGTTTCTTTCGTGCGAAACGGCGATTGATGAGAAATTACGATAAAATTGCTGTTTTAAACTTGCAAAAACATAGAAAAACGCTGTTTTGAACTATTCAAACTGACAAATTCATGTTTCTTTCGTGCGAAAAGGCGATTTATGATAAATGACGATAAAATTGCTGTTTTAAACTTGCAAAAACATAGAAAAACGCTGTTTTGAACTGCTCAAACTGACAAATTCATGTTTCTTTCGTGCGAAACGGCGATTTATGATAAATGACGATAAAATTGCTGTTTTAAACTTGCAAAAACATAGAAAAACGCTGTTTTGAACTACTCAAACTGAAAAATTCATGTTTCTTTCGTGTGAAACGGCGATTTATGAGAAATGACGATAAAATTGCTGTTATAAACTTGCAAAAACATAGAAAAACGCTGTTTTGAACTATTCAAACTGACAAATTCATGTTTCTTTCGTGTGAAACGGCGATTTATGAGAAATGACGATAAAATTTCTGTTTTAAACTTGCCAAAACATAGAAAAACGCTGTTTTCAACTATTCAAACTGACAAATTCATGTTTCTTCCGTGCGAAACGGCGATTTATGAGAAATTACGATAAAATTGCTGTTTTAAACTTGCAAAAACATAGAAAAACGCTGTTTTGAACTATTCAAACTGACAAATTCATGTTTCTTTCGTGTGAAACGGCGATTTATGAGAAATGACGATAAAATTGCTGTTTTAAACTTGCAAAAACATAGAAAAACGCTGTTTTGAACTATTCAAACTGACAAATTCATGTTTCTTTCTTGTGAATCGGCGATTTATGAGAAATGACGATAAAATTGCTGTTTTAAACTTGCAAAAACATAGAAAAACGCTGTTTTGAACTATTCAAACTGACAAATTCATGTTTCTTCCGTGCGAAACGGCGATTTATGAGAAATGACGATAAAATTGCTGTTTTAAACTTGCAAAAACATAGAAAAACGCTGTTTTGAACTACTCAAACTGACAAATTCATGTTTCTTTTGTGCGAAACGGCGATTTATGAGAAATTACTATAAAATTGCTGTTAAAAACTTGCAAAAACATAGAAAAACGCAGTTTTGAACTATTCAAACTGACAAATTCATGTTTCTTTCGTGTGAAACGGCGATTTATGAGAAATGACGATAAAATTGCTGTTTTAAACTTGCAAAAACATAGAAAAACGCTGTTTTGAACTATTCAAACTGACAAATTCATGTTTCTTACGTGTGAAACGGCGATTTAAGTGAAATGACGATAAAATTGCTGTTTTAAACTTGCAAAAACATAGAAAAACGCTGTTTTGAACTATTCAAACTGACAAATTCATGTTTCTTTCGTGCGAAACGGCGATTTATGAGAAATGACGATAAAATTGCTGTTTTAAACTTGCAAAAACATAGAAAAACGCTGTTTTCAACTATTCAAACTGATAAATTCATGTTTCTTACGTTCCAAACGGTGGATTTTTGTGAAATCACGATAAAATTGCTTTTTTAAACTTGCAAAAACATTGAAAAACGCTGTTTTCAACTATTCAAACTGACAAATTTATGTTTCTTCCGTGCGAAACGGCGATTTATGAGAAATTACGATAAAATTTCTGTTTTAAACTTGCAAAAACATAGAAAAACGCTGTTTTGATCTATTCAAACTGACAAATTCATGTTTCTTTCGTGTGAAACGGCGATTTATTAGAAATGACGATAAAATTGCTGTTTTAAACTTGCAAAAACATAGAAAAACGCTGTTTTGAACTACTCAAACTGACAAATTCATGTTTCTTTCGTGCGAAACGGCGATTTATGATAAATGACGATAATATTGCTGTTTTAAACTTGCAAAAACATAGAAAAACGCTGTTTTCAACTATTCAAACTGATAAATTCATGTTTCTTACGTTCGAAACGGTGGATTTTTGTGAAATCACGATAAAATTGCTGTTTTAAACTTGCAAAAACATAGAAAAACGCTGTTTTGAACTATTCAAACTGATAAATTCATGTTTCTTACGTTGGAAACGGTGGATTTTTGTTAAATCACGATAAAATTGCTGTTTTAAACTTGCAAAAACATTGAAAAACGCTGTTTTCAACTATTCAAACTGACAAATTCATGTTTCTTCCGTGCGAAACGGCGATTTATGAGAAATTACGATAAAATTGCTGTTTTAAACTTGCAAAAACATAGAAAAACGCTGTTTTGAACTATTCAAACTGACAAATTCATGTTTCTTTCGTGTGAAACGGCGATTTATGAGAAATGACGATAAAATTGCTGTTTTAAACTTGCAAAAACATAGAAAAACGCTGTTTTGAACTACTCAAACTGACAAATTCATGTTTCTTCCGTGCGAAACGGCGATTTATGAGAAATTACTATAAAATTGCTGTTATAAACTTGCAAAAACATAGAAAAACGCTGTTTTGAACTATTCAAACTGACAAATTCATGTTTCTTTCGTGTTAAACGGCGATTTATGAGAAATGACGATAAAATTGCTGTTTTAAACTTGCAAAAACATAGAAAAACGCTGTTTTGAACTATTCAAGCTGACAAATTCATGTTTCTTTCGTGCGAAACGGCGATTTATGAGAAATGACGATAAAATTGCTGTTTTAAACTTGCAAAAACATAGAAAAAACGCTGTTTTAAACTATTCAAACTGATAAATTCATGTTTCTTACGTTCCAAACGGTGGATTTTTGTGAAGTCACGATAAAATTGCTGTTTTAAACTTGCAAAAACATTGAAAAACGCTGTTTCCAACTATTCAAACTGACAAATTCATTTTTCTTCCGTGCGAAACGGCGATTTATGAGAAATTACGATAAAATTGCTGTTTTAAACTTGCAAAAACATAGAAAAACGCTGTTTTGATCTATTCAAACTGACAAATTCATGTTTCTTTCGTGTGAAACGGCGATTTATGAGAAATGACGATAAAATTGCTGTTTTAAACTTGCAAAAACATAGAAAAACGCTGTTTTGAACTACTCAAACTGACAAATTCATGTTTCTTTCGTGCGAAACGGCGATTTATGATAAATGACGATAAAATTGCTGTTTTAAACTAGCAAAAACATAGAAAAACGCTGTTTTGAACTATTTAAACTGACAAATTCATGTTTCTTTCGTGCGAAACGGCGATTTATGAGAAATGACGATAAAATTGCTGTTTTAAACTTGCAAAAACATAGAAAAACGCTGTTTTCAACTATTCAAACTAATAAATTCATGTTTCGTACGTTCGAAACGGTGGATTTTTGTAAAATCACGATAAAATTGCTGTTTTAAACTTGCAAAAACATAGAAAAACGCTGTTTTGAACTATTCAAACTGACAAATTCATGTTTCTTTCGTGTGAAACGGCGATTTATGAGAAATGACGATAAAATTGCTGTTTTAAACTTGCAAAAACATAGAAAAACCCTGTTTTGAACTATTCAAACTGACAAATTCATGTTTCTTTCGTGCGAAACTGCGATTTATGAGAAATGACGATAAAATTGCTGTTTTAAACTTGCAAAAACATAGAAAAACGCTGTTTTCAACTATTCAAACTGATAAATTCATGTTTCTTACGTTCGAAACGGTGGATTTTTGTGAAATCACGATAAAATTGCTGTTTTAAACTTGCAAAAACATTGAAAAACGCTGTTTTGAACTATTCAAACTGATAAATTCATGTTTCTTACGTTGGAAACGGTGGATTTTTGTGAAATCACGTTAAAATTGCTGTTTTAACCTTGCAAAAACATTGAAAAACGATGTTTTTAACTATTCAAACTGACAAATTTATGTTTCTTCCGTGCGAAACGGCGATTTATGAGAAATGACGATAAAATTGCTGTTTTAAACTTGCAAAAACATAGAAAAACGCTGTTTTCAACTATTCAAACTAATAAATTCATGTTTCGTACGTTCGAAACGGTGGATTTTTGTGAAATCACGATAAAATTGCTGTTTTAAACTTGCAAAAACATAGAAAAACGCTGTTTTGAACTATTCAAACTGACAAATTCATGTTTCTTTCATGTGAAACGGCGATTTATGAGAAATGACGATAAAATTGCTGTTTTAAACTTGCAAAAACATAGAAAAACGCTGTTTTGAACTACTCAAACTGACAAATTCATGTTTCTTTCGTGCGAAACGGCGATTTATGAGAAATTACTATAAAATTGCTGTTATAAACTTGCAAAAACATAGAAAAACGCAGTTTTGAACTACTCAAACTGACAAATTCATGTTTCTTTCGTGTGAAACGGCGATTTATGAGAAATGACGATAAAATTGCTGTTTTAAACTTGCAAAAACATAGAAAAACGCTGTTTTGAACTATTCAAACTGACAAATTCATGTTTCTTACGTGTGAAACGGCGATTTAAGTGAAATGACGATAAAATTGCTGTTTTAAACTTGCAAAAACATAGAAAAACGCTGTTTTGAACTATTCAAACTGACAAATTCATGTTTCTTTCGTGCGAAACGGCGATTTATGAGAAATGACGATAAAATTGCTGTTTTAAACTTGCAAAAACATAGAAAAACGCTGTTTTCAACTATTCAAACTGATAAATTCATGTTTCTTACGTTCCAAACGGTGGATTTTTGTGAAATCACGATAAAATTGCTGTTTTAAACTTGCAAAAACATTGAAAAACGCTGTTTTCAACTATTCAAACTGACAAATTTATGTTTCTTCCGTGCGAAACGGCGATTTATGAGAAATTACGATAAAATTTCTGTTTTAAACTTGCAAAAACATAGAAAAACGCTGTTTTGATCTATTCAAACTGACAAATTCATGTTTCTTTCGTGTGAAACGGCGATTTATTAGAAATGACGATAAAATTGCTGTTTAAACTTGCAAAAACATAGAAAAACGCTGTTTTGAACTACTCAAACTGACAAATTCATGTTTCTTTCGTGCGAAACGGCGATTTATGATAAATGACGATAATATTGCTGTTTTAAACTTGCAAAAACATAGAAAAACGCTGTTTTCAACTATTCAAACTGATAAATTCATGTTTCTTACGTTCGAAACGGTGGATTTTTGTGAAATCACGATAAAATTGCTGTTTTAAACTTGCAAAAACATAGAAAAACGCTGTTTTGAACTATTCAAACTGATAAATTCATGTTTCTTACGTTGGAAACGGTGGATTTTTGTGAAATCACGATAAAATTGCTGTTTTACACTTGCAAAAACATTGAAAAACGCTGTTTTCAACTATTCAAACTGACAAATTCATGTTTCTTCCGTGCGAAACGGCGATTTATGAGAAATTACGATAAAATTGCTGTTTCAAACTTGCAAAAACATAGAAAAACGCTGTTTTGAACTATTCAAACTGACAAATTCATGTTTCTTTCGTGTGAAACGGCGATTTATGAGAAATGACGATAAAATTGCTGTTTTAAACTTGCAAAAACATAGAAAAACGCTGTTTTGAACTACTCAAACTGACAAATTCATGTTTCTTCCGTGCGAAACGGCGATTTATGAGAAATTACTATAAAATTGCTGTTATAAACTTGCAAAAACATAGAAAAACGCTGTTTTGAACTATTCAAACTGACAAATTCATGTTTCTTTCGTGTGAAACGGCGATTTATGAGAAATGACGATAAAATTGCTGTTTTAAACTTGCAAAAACATAGAAAAACGCTGTTTTGAACTATTCAAGCTGACAAATTCATGTTTCTTTCGTGCGAAACGGCGATTTATGAGAAATGACGATAAAATTGCTGTTTTAAACTTGCAAAAACATAGAAAAACGCTGTTTTAAACTATTCAAACTGATAAATTCATGTTTCTTACGTTCCAAACGGTGGATTTTTGTGAAATCACGATAAAATTGCTGTTTTAAACTTGCAAAAACATTGAAAAACGCTGTTTCCAACAATTCAAACTGACAAATTCATGTTTCTTCCGTGCGAAACGGCGATTTATGAGAAATTACGATAAAATTGCTGTTTTAAACTTGCAAAAACATAGAAAAACGCTGTTTTGATCTATTCAAACTGACAAATTCATGTTTCTTTCGTGTGAAACGGCGATTTATGAGAAATGACGATAAAATTGCTGTTTTAAACTTGCAAAAACATAGAAAAACGCTGTTTTGAACTACTCAAACTGACAAATTCATGTTTCTTTCGTGCGAAACGGCGATTTATGATAAATGACGATAAAATTGCTGTTTTAAACTAGCAAAAACATAGAAAAACGCTGTTTTGAACTATTTAAACTGACAAATTCATGTTTCTTTCGTGCGAAACGGCGATTTATGAGAAATGACGATAAAATTGCTGTTTTAAACTTGCAAAAACATAGAAAAACGCTGTTTTCAACTATTCAAACTAATAAATTCATGTTTCGTACGTTCGAAACGGTGGATTTTTGTGAAATCACGATAAAATTGCTGTTTTAAACTTGCAAAAACATAGAAAAACGCTGTTTTGAACTATTCAAACTGACAAATTCATGTTTCTTTCGTGTGAAACGGCGATTTATGAGAAATGACGATAAAATTGCTGTTTTAAACTTGCAAAAACATAGAAAAACCCTGTTTTGAACTATTCAAACTGACAAATTCATGTTTCTTTCGTGCGAAACTGCGATTTATGAGAAATGACGATAAAATTGCTGTTTTAAACTTGCAAAAACATAGAAAAACGCTGTTTTCAACTATTCAAACTGATAAATTCATGTTTCTTACGTTCGAAACGGTGGATTTTTGTGAAATCACGATAAAATTGCTGTTTTAAACTTGCAAAAACATTGAAAAACGCTGTTTTGAACTATTCAAACTGATAAATTCATGTTTCTTACGTTGGAAACGGTGGATTTTTGTGAAATCACGTTAAAATTGCTGTTTTAACCTTGCAAAAACATTGAAAAACGATGTTTTTAACTATTCAAACTGACAAATTCATGTTTCTTCCGTGCGAAACGGCGATTTATGAGAAATGACGATAAATTTGCTGTTTTAAACTTGCAAAAACATAGAAAAACGCTGTTTTGAACTATTTAAACTGACAAATTCATGTTTCTTTCGTGTGAACTGGAGATTTATGAGAAATGACGATAAAATTGCTGTTTTAAACTTGCAAAAACATAGAAAAACGCTGTTTTGAGCTATTCAAACTGACAAATTCATGTTTCTTTCGTGCGAAACGGCGATTTATGAGAAATGACGATAAAATTGCTGTTTTAAACTTGCAAAAACATAGAAAAACGCTGTTTTGAACTACTCAAACTGACAAATTCATGTTTCTTTCGTGCGAAACGGCGATTTATGAGAAATGACGATAAAATTGCTGTTTTAAACTTGCAAAAACATAGAAAAACGCTGTTTTCAACTATTCAAACTGATAAATTCATGTTTCTTACGTTCCAAACGGTGGATTTTTGTGAAATTACGATAAAATTGCTGTTTTAAACTTGCAAAAACATTGAAAAACGCTGTTTTCAACTATTCAAACTGACAAATTTATGTTTCTTCCGTGCGAAACGGCGATTTATGAGAAATTACGATAAAATTGCTGTTTTAAACTTGCAAAAACATAGAAAAACGCTGTTTTGATCTATTCAAACTGACAAATTCATGTTTCTTTCGTGTGAAACGGCGATTTATGAGAAATGACGATAAAATTGCTGTTTTAAACTTGCAAAAACATAGAAAAACGCTGTTTTGAACTACTCAAACTGACAAATTCATGTTTCTTTCGTGCGAAACGGCGATTTATGATAAATGACGATAAAATTGCTGTTTTAAACTTGCAAAAACATAGAAAAACGCTGTTTTCAACTATTCAAACTGATAAATTCATGTTTCTTACGTTCGAAACGGTGGATTTTTGTGAAATCACGATAAAATTGCTGTTTTAAACTTGCAAAAACATAGAAAAACGCTGTTTTGAACTATTCAAACTGATAAATTCATGTTTCTTACGTTGGAAACGGTGGATTTTTGTGAAATCACGATAAAATTGCTGTTTTAAACTTGCAAAAACATTGAAAAACGCTGTTTTCAACTATTCAAACTGACAAATTCATGTTTCTTCCGTGCGAAACGGCGATTTATGAGAAATTACGATAAAATTGCTGTTTTAAACTTGCAAAAACATAGAAAAACGCTGTTTTGAACTATTCAAACTGACAAATTCATGTTTCTTTCGTGTGAAACGGCGATTTATGAGAAATGACGATAAAATTGCTGTTTAAAACTTGCAAAAACATAGAAAAACGCTGTTTTGAACTACTCAAACTGACAAATTCATGTTTCTTCCGTGCGAAACGGCGATTTATGAGAAATTACTATAAAATTGCTGTTATAAACTTGCAAAAACATAGAAAAACGCTGTTTTGAACTATTCAAACTGACAAATTCATGTTTCTTTCGTGTGAAACGGCGATTTATGAGAAATGACGATAAAATTGTTGTTTTAAACTTGCAAAAACATAGAAAAACGCTGTTTTGAACTATTCAAACTGACAAAATCATGTTTCTTACGTGTGAAACGGCGATTTATGAGAAATGACGATAAAATTGCTGTTTTAAACTTGCAAAAACATAGAAAAACGCTGTTTTGAACTATTCAAACTGACAAATTCATGTTTCTTTCGTGCGAAACGGCGATTTATGAGAAATGACGATAAAATTGCTGTTTTAAACTTGCAAAAACATAGAAAAACGCTGTTTTCAACTATTCAAACTGATAAATTCATGTTTCTTACGTTCGAAACGGTGGATTTTTGTGAAATCACGATAAAATTGCTGTTTTAAACTTGCAAAAACATAGAAAAACGCTGTTTTGAACTATTCAAACTGATAAATTCATGTTTCTTACGTTGGAAACGGTGGATTTTTGTGAAATCACGTTAAAATTGCTGTTTTAAACTTGCAAAAACATTGAAAAACGATGTTTTTAACTATTCAAACTGACAAATTCATGTTTCTTCCGTGCGAAACGGCGATTTATGAGAAATGACGATAAATTTGCTGTTTTAAACTTGCATAAACATAGAAAAACGCTGTTTTGAACTATTCAAACTGACAAATTCATGTTTCTTTCGTGTGAACTGGAGATTTATGAGAAATGACGATAAAATTGCTGTTTTAAACTTGCAAAAACATAGAAAAACGCTGTTTTGAGCTATTCAAACTGACAAATTCATGTTTCTTTCGTGCGAAACGGCGATTTATGAGAAATGACGATAAAATTGCTGTTTTAAACTTGCAAAAACATAGAAAAACGCTGTTTTCAACTATTCAAACTGATAAATTCATGTTTCTTACGTTCCAAACGGTGGATTTTTGTGAAATCACGATAAAATTGCTGTTTTAAACTTGCAAAAACATTGAAAAACGCTGTTTTCAACTAGTTAAACTGACAAATTCATGTTTCTTCCGTGCGAAACGGCGATCGATGAGAAATTACGATAAAATTGCTGTTTTAAACTTGCAAAAACATAGAAAAACGCTGTTTTGAACTATTCAAACTGACAAATTCATGTTTCTTTCGTGCGAAAAGGCGATTTATGATAAATGACGATAAAATTGCTGTTTTAAACTTGCAAAAACATAGAAAAACGCTGTTTTGAACTGCTCAAACTGACAAATTCATGTTTCTTTCGTGCGAAACGGCGATTTATGATAAATGACGATAAAATTGCTGTTTTAAACTTGCAAAAACATAGAAAAACGCTGTTTTGAACTACTCAAACTGACAAATTCATGTTTCTTTCGTGTGAAACGGCGATTTATGAGAAATGACGATAAAATTGCTGTTATAAACTTGCAAAAACATAGAAAAACGCTGTTTTGAACTATTCAAACTGACAAATTCATGTTTCTTTCGTGTGAAACGGCGATTTATGAGAAATGACGATAAAATTGCTGTTTTAAACTTGCAAAAACATAGAAAAACGCTGTTTTCAACTATTCAAACTGACAAATTCATGTTTCTTCCGTGCGAAACGGCGATTTATGAGAAATTACGATAAAATTGCTGTTTTAAACTTGCAAAAACATAGAAAAACGCTGTTTTGAACTATTCAAACTGACAAATTCATGTTTCTTTCGTGTGAAATGGCGATTTATGAGAAATGACGATAAAATTGCTGTTTTAAACTTGCAAAAACATAGAAAAACGCTGTTTTGAACTACTCAAACTGACAAATTCATGTTTCTTTCGTGCGAAAAGGCGATTTATGATTAATGAAGATTAAAATTGCTGTTTTAAACTTGCAAAAACATAGAAAAACGCTGTTTTGAACTATTCAAACTGACAAATTCATGTTTCTTTCTTGTGAATCGGCGATTTATGAGAAATGACGATAAAATTGCTGTTTTAAACTTGCAAAAACATAGAAAAACGCTGTTTTGAACTATTCAAACTGACAAATTCATGTTTCTTCCGTGCGAAACGGCGATTTATGAGAAATTACGATAAAATTGCTGTTTTAAACTTGCAAAAACATAGAAAAACGCTGTTTTGAACTATTCAAACTGACAAATTCATGTTTCTTTCGTGTGAAACGGCGATTTATGAGAAATGACGATAAAATTGCTGTTTTAAACTTGCAAAAACATAGAAAAACGCTGTTTTGAACTACTCAAACTGACAAATTCATGTTTCTTCCGTGCGAAACGGCGATTTATGAGAAATTACTATAAAATTGCTGTTATAAACTTGCAAAAACATAGAAAAACGCTGTTTTGAAATATTCAAACTGACAAATTCATGTTTCTTTCGTGTGAAACGGCGATTTATGAGAAATGACGATAAAATTGCTGTTTTAAACCTGCAAAAACATAGAAAAACGCTGTTTTGAACTATTCAAACTGACAAATTCATGTTTCTTACGTGTGAAACGGCGATTTATGAGAAATTACGATAAAATTGCTGTTTTAAACTTGCAAAAACATAGAAAAACGCTGTTTTGATCTATTCAAACTGACAAATTCATGTTTCTTTTGTGTGAAACGGCGATTTATGAGAAATGACGATAAAATTGCTGTTTTAAACTTGCAAAAACATAGAAAAACGCTGTTTTTAACTATTCAAACTGATAAATTCATGTTTCTTACGTTCGAAACGGTGGATTTTTGTGAAATCACGATAAAATTGCTGTTTTAAACTTGCAAAAACATAGAAAAACGCTGTTTTGAACTATTCAAACTGACAAATTCATGTTTCTTTCGTGTGAAACGGCGATTTATGAGAAATGACGATAAAATTGCTGTTTTAAACTTGCAAAAACATAGAAAAACGCTGTTTTGAACTACTCAAACTGACAAATTCATGTTTCTTCCGTGCGAAACGGCGATTTATGAGAAATTACTATAAAATTGCTGTTATAAACTTGCAAAAACATAGAAAAACGCTGTTTTGAAATATTCAAACTGACAAATTCATGTTTCTTTCGTGTGAAACGGCGATTTATGAGAAATGACGATAAAATTGCTGTTTTAAACTTGCAAAAACATAGAAAAACGCTGTTTTGAACTATTCAAACTGACAAATTCATGTTTCTTACGTGTGAAACGGCGATTTATGAGAAATTACGATAAAATTGCTGTTTTAAACTTGCAAAAACATAGAAAAACGCTGTTTTGAACTATTCAAACTGACAAATTCATGTTTCTTTCGTGTGAAACGGCGATTTATGAGAAATGACGATAAAATTGCTGTTTAAAACTTGCAAAAACATAGAAAAACGCTGTTTTGAACTACTCAAACTGACAAATTCATGTTTCTTCAGTGCGAAACGGCGATTTATGAGAAATTACTATAAAATTGCTGTTATAAACTTGCAAAAACATAGAAAAATGCTGTTTTGAACTATTCAAACTGACAAATTCATGTTTCTTTCGTGTGAAACGGCGATTTATGAGAAATGACGATAAAATTGCTGTTTTAAACTTGCAAAAACATAGAAAAACGCTGTTTTGAACTATTCAAACTGACAAATTCATGTTTCTTTCGTGTGAAACGGCGATTTATGAGAAATGACGATAAAATTGCTGTTTTAAACTTGCAAAAACATAGAAAAACGCTGTTTTGAACTATTCAAACTGACAAATTCATGTTTCTTACGTGTGAAACGGCGATTTATGAGAAATGACGATAAAATTGCTGTTTTAAACTTGCAAAAACATAGAAAAACGCTGTTTTGAACTATTCAAACTGACAAATTCATGTTTCTTACGTGTGAAACGGCGATTTATGAGAAATGACGATAAAATTGCTGTTTTAAACTTGCAAAAACATAGAAAAACGCTGTTTTGAACTATTCAAACTGACAAATTCATGTTTCTTTCGTGCGAAACGGCGATTTATGAGAAATGACGATAAAATTGCTGTTTTAAACTTGCAAAAACATAGAAAAACGCTGTTTTCAACTATTCAAACTGATAAATTCATGTTTTTTACGTTCCAAACGGTGGATTTTTGTGAAATCACGATAAAATTGCTGTTTTAAACTTGCAAAAACATTGAAAAACGCTGTTTTCAACTATTCAAACTGACAAATTTATGTTTCTTCCGTGCGAAACGGCGATTTATGAGAAATTACGATAAAATTGCTGTTTTAAACTTGCAAAAACATAGAAAAACGCTGTTTTGATCTATTCAAACTGACAAATTCATGTTTCTTTTGTGTGAAATGGCGATTTATGAGAAATGACGATAAAATTGCTGTTTTAAACTTGCAAAAACATAGAAAAACGCTGTTTTGAACTACTCAAACTGACAAATTCATGTTTCTTTCGTGCGAAACGGCGATTTATGATAAATGACGATAAAATTGCTGTTTTAAACTTGCAAAAACATAGAAAAACGCTGTTTTCAACTATTCAAACTGATAAATTCATGTTTCTTACGTTCGAAACGGTGGATTTTTGTGAAATCACGATAAAATTGCTGTTTTAAACTTGCAAAAACATAGAAAAACGCTGTTTTAAACTATTCAAACTGATAAATTCATGTTTCTTACGTTGAAAACGGTGGATTTTTGTGAAATCACGATAAAATTGCTGTTTTAAACTTGCAAAAACATTGAAAAACGCTGTTTTCAACTATTCAAACTGACAAATTCATGTTTCTTCCGTGCGAAACGGCGATTTATGAGAAATTACGATAAAATTGCTGTTTTAAACTTGCAAAAACATAGAAAAACGCTGTTTTGAACTATTCAAACTGACAAATTCATGTTTCTTTCGTGTGAAACGGCGATTTATGAGAAATGACGATAAAATTGCTGTTTTAAACTTGCAAAAACATAGAAAAACGCTGTTTTGAACTACTCAAACTGACAAATTCATGTTTCTTCCGTGCGAAACGGCGATTTATGAGAAATTACTATAAAATTGCTGTTATAAACTTGCAAAAACATAGAAAAACGCTGTTTTGAACTATTCAAACTGACAAATTCATGTTTCTTTCGTGCGAAACGGCGATTTATGAGAAATGATGATAAAATTGCTGTTTTAAACTTGCAAAAACATAGAAAAACGCTGTTTTCAACTATTCAAACTGATAAATTCATGTTTCTTACGTTCCAAACGGTGGATTTTTGTGAAATCACGATAAAATTGCTGTTTTAAACTTGCAAAAACATTGAAAAACGCTGTTTTCAACTATTCAAACTGACAAATTCATGTTTCTTCCGTGCGAAACGGCGATTGATGAGAAATTACGATAAAATTGCTGTTTTAAACTTGCAAAAACATAGAAAAACGCTGTTTTGAACTATTCAAACTGACAAATTCATGTTTCTTCCGTGCGAAACGGCGATTTATGAGAAATGACGATAAATTTGCTGTTTTAAACTTGCAAAAACATAGAAAAACGCTGTTTTGAACTATTCAAACTGACAAATTCATGTTTCTTTTGTGTGAACTGGAGATTTATGAGAAATGACGATAAAATTGCTGTTTAAAACTTGCAAAAACATAGAAAAACGCTGTTTTGAGCTATTCAAACTGACAAATTCATGTTTCTTTCGTGCGAAACGGCGATTTATGAGAAATGACGATAAAATTGCTGTTTTAAACTTGCAAAAACATAGAAAAACGCTGTTTTCAACTATTCAAACTGATAAATTCATGTTTCTTTCGTGTGAAACGGCGATTTATGAGAAATGACGATAAAATTGCTGTTTTAAACTTGCAAAAACATTGAAAAACGCTGTTTTCAACTATTCAAACTGACAAATTCATGTTTCTTCCGTGCGAAACGGCGATTGATGAGAAATTACGATAAAATTGCTGTTTTAAACTTGCAAAAACATAGAAAAACGCTGTTTTGAACTATTCAAACTGACAAATTCGTGTTTCTTTCGTGTGAAACGGCGATTTATGAGAAATGACGATAAAATTGCTGTTTTAATCTTGCAAAAACATAGAAAAACGCTGTTTTGAACTATTCAAACTGACAAATTCATGTTTCTTTCGTGTGAACTGGAGATTTATGAGAAATGACGATAAAATTGCTGTTTTAAACTTGCAAAAACATAGAAAAACGCTGTTTTAAGTTATTCAAACTGACAAATTCATGTTTCTTTCGTGCGAAACGGCGATTTATGAGAAATGACGATAAAATTGCTGTTTTAAACTTGCAAAAACATAGAAAAACGCTGTTTTCAACTATTCAAACTGATAAATTCATGTTTCTTACGTTCCAAACGGTGGATTTTTGTGAAATCACGATAAAATTACTGTTTTAAACTTGCAAAAACATTGAAAAACGCTGTTTTCAACTATTCAAACTGACAAATTCATGTTTCTTTCGTGTGAAACGGCGATTTATGAGAAATGACGATAAAATTGCTGTTTTAAACATGCAAAAACATAGAAAAACGCTGTTTTGAACTACACAAACTGACAAATTCATGTTTCTTCCGTGCGAAACGGCGATTTATGAGAAATAACTATAAAATTGCTGTTATAAACTTGCAAAAACATAGAAAAACGCTGTTTTGAACTATTCAAACTGACAAATTCATATTTCTTTCGTGTGAAACGACGATTTATGAGAAATGACGATAAAATTGCTGTTTTAAACTTGCAAAAACATAGAAAAACGCTGTTTTGAACTATTCAAGCTGACAAATTCATGTTTCTTTCGTGCGAAACGGCGATTTATGAGAAATGACGATAAAATTGCTGTTTTAAACTTGCAAAAACATAGAAAAACGCTGTTTTAAACTATTCAAACTGATAAATTCATGTTTCTTACGTTCCAAACGGTGGATTTTTGTGAAATCACGATAAAATTGCTGTTTTAAACTTGCAAAAACATTGAAAAACGCTGTTTTCAACTATTCAAACTGACAAATTCATGTTTCTTCCGTGCGAAACGGCGATTTATGAGAAATTACGATAAAATTGCTGTTTTAAACTTGCAAAAACATAGAAAAACGCTGTTTTGAACTATTCAAGCTGACAAATTCATGTTTCTTTCGTGCGAAACGGCGATTTATGAGAAATGACGATAAAATTGCTGTTTTAAACTTGCAAAAACATAGAAAAACGCTGTTTTAAACTATTCAAACTGATAAATTCATGTTTCTTACGTTCCAAACGGTGGATTTTTGTGAAATCACGATAAAATTGCTGTTTTAAACTTGCAAAAACATTGAAAAACGCTGTTTTCAACTATTCAAACTGACAAATTCATGTTTCTTTCGTGTGAAACGGCGATTTATGAGAAATGACGATAAAATTGCTGTTTTAAACTTGCAAAAACATAGAAAAACCCTGTTTTGAACTATTCAAACTGACAAATTCATGTTTCTTTCGTGCGAAACTGCGATTTATGAGAAATGACGATAAAATTGCTGTTTTAAACTTGCAAAAACATAGAAAAACGCTGTTTTCAACTATTCAAACTGATAAATTCATGTTTCTTACGTTCGAAACGGTGGATTTTTGTGAAATCACGATAAAATTGCTGTTTTAAACTTGCAAAAACATTGAAAAACGCTATTTTGAACTATTCAAACTGATAAATTCATGTTTCTTACGTTGGAAACGGTGGATTTTTGTGAAATCACGTTAAAATTGCTGTTTTAACCTTGCAAAAACATTGAAAAACGATGTTTTTAACTATTCAAACTGACAAATTCATGTTTCTTCCGTGCGAAACGGCGATTTATGAGAAATGACGATAAATTTGCTGTTTTAAACTTGCAAAAACATAGAAAAACGCTGTTTTGAAATATTCAAACTGACAAATTCATGTTTCTTTCGTGTGAACTGGAGATTTATGAGAAATGACGATAAAATTGCTGTTTTAAACTTGCAAAAACATAGAAAAACGCTGTTTTGAGCTATTCAAACTGACAAATTCATGTTTCTTTCGTGCGAAACGGCGATTTATGAGAAATGACGATAAAATTGCTGTTTTAAACTTGCAAAAACATAGAAAAACGCTGTTTTGAACTACTCAAACTGACAAATTCATGTTTCTTTCGTGCGAAACGGCGATTTATGAGAAATGACGATAAAATTGCTGTTTTAAACTTGCAAAAACATAGAAAAACGCTGTTTTCAACTATTCAAACTGATAAATTCATGTTTCTTACGTTCCAAACGGTGGATTTTTGTGAAATCACGATAAAATTGCTGTTTTAAACTTGCAAAAACATTGAAAAACGCTGTTTTCAACTATTCAAACTGACAAATTTATGTTTCTTCCGTGCGAAACGGCGATTTATGAGAAATTACGATAAAATTGCTGTTTTAAATTTGCAAAAACATAGAAAAACGCTGTTTTGATCTATTCAAACTGACAAATTCATGTTTCTTTCGTGTGAAACGGCGATTTATGAGAAATGACGATAAAATTGCTGTTTTAAACTTGCAAAAACATAGAAATACGCTGTTTTGAACTACTCAAACTGACAAATTCATGTTTCTTTCGTGCGAAACGGCGATTTATGATAAATGACGATAAAATTGCTGTTTTAAACTTGCAAAAACATAGAAAAACGCTGTTTTCAACTATTCAAACTGATAAATTCATGTTTCTTACGTTCGAAACGGTGGATTTTTGTGAAATCACGATAAAATTGCTGTTTTAAACTTGCAAAAACATAGAAAAACGCTGTTTTGAACTATTCAAACTGATAAATTCATGTTTCTTACGTTGGAAACGGTGGATTTTTGTGAAATCACGATAAAATTGCTGTTTTAAACTTGCAAAAACATTGAAAAACGCTGTTTTCAACTATTCAAACTGACAAATTCATGTTTCTTCCGTGCGAAACGGCGATTTATGAGAAATTACGATAAAATTGCTGTTTTAAACTTGCAAAAACATAGAAAAACGCTGTTTTGAACTATTCAAACTGACAAATTCATGTTTCTTTCGTGTGAAACGGCGATTTATGAGAAATGACGATAAAATTGCTGTTTTAAACTTGCAAAAACATAGAAAAACGCTGTTTTGAACTACTCAAACTGACAAATTCATGTTTCTTCCGTGCGAAACGGCGATTTATGAGAAATTACTATAAAATTGCTGTTATAAACTTGCAAAAACATAGAAAAACGCTGTTTTGAACTATTCAAACTGACAAATTCATGTTTCTTTCGTGCGAAGCTGCGATTTATGAGAAATGACGATAAAATTGCTGTTTTAAACTTGCAAAAACATAGAAAAACGCTGTTTTGAACTATTCAAACTGATAAATTCATGTTTCTTACGTTCGAAACGGTGGATTTTTGTGAAATCACGATAAAATTGCTGTTTTAAACTTGCAAAAACATTGAAAAACGCTGTTTTGAACTATTCAAACTGATAAATTCATGTTTCTTACGTTGGAAACGGTGGATTTTTGTGAAATCACGTTAAAATTGCTGTTTTAACCTTGCAAAAACATTGAAAAACGATGTTTTTAACTATTTAAACTGACAAATTCATGTTTCTTCCGTGCGAAACGGCGATTTATGAGAAATGACGATAAATTTGCTGTTTTAAACTTGCAAAAACATAGAAAAACGCTGTTTTGAACTATTCAAACTGACAAATTCATGTTTCTTTCGTGTGAACTGGAGATTTATGAGAAATGACGATAAAATTGCTGTTTTAAACTTGCAAAAACATAGAAAAACGCTGTTTTGAGCTATTCAAACTGACAAATTCATGTTTCTTTCGTGCGAAACGGCGATTTATGAGAAATGACGATAAAATTGCTGTTTTAAACTTGCAAAAACATAGAAAAACGCTGTTTTGAACTACTCAAACTGACAAATTCATATTTCTTTCGTGCGAAACGGCGATTTATGAGAAATGACGATAAAATTGCTGTTTTAAACTTGCAAAAACATAGAAAAACGCTGTTTTCAACTATTCAAACTGATAAATTCATGTTTCTTACGTTCCAAACGGTGTATTTTTGTGAAATCACGATAAAATTGCTGTTTTAAACTTGCAAAAACATTGAAAAACGCTGTTTTCAACTATTCAAACTGACAAATTTATGTTTCTTCCGTGCGAAACGGCGATTTATGAGAAATTACGATAAAATTGCTGTTTTAAACTTGCAAAAACATAGAAAAACGCTGGTTTGATCTATTCAAACTGACAAATTCATGTTTCTTTCTGTGAAACGGCGATTTATGAGAAATGACGATAAAATTGCTGTTTTAAACTTGCAAAAACATAGAAAAACGCTGTTTTGAACTACTCAAACTGACAAATTCATGTTTCTTTCGTGCGAAACGGCGATTTATGATAAATGACGATGAAATTGCTGTTTTAAACTTGCAAAAACATAGAAAAACGCTGTTTTCAACTATTCAAACTGATAAATTCATGTTTCTTACGTTCGAAACGGTGGATTTTTGTGAAATCACGATAAAATTGCTGTTTTAAACTTGCAAAAACATAGAAAAACGCTGTTTTGAACTATTCAAACTGATAAATTCATGTTTCTTACGTTGGAAACGGTGGATTTTTGTGAAATCACGATAAAATTGCTGTTTTAAACTTGCAAAAACATTGAAAAACGCTGTTTTCAACTATTCAAACTGACAAATTCATGTTTCTTCCGTGCGAAACGGCGATTTATGAGAAATTACGATAAAATTGCTGTTTTAAACTTGCAAAAACATAGAAAAACGCTGTTTTGAACTACTCAAACTGACAAATTCATGTTTCTTTCGTGCGAAACGGCGATTTATGATAAATGACGATAAAATTGCTGTTTTAAACTAGCAAAAACATAGAAAAACGCTGTTTTGAACTATTTAAACTGACAAATTCATGTTTCTTTCGTGCGAAACGGCGATTTATGAGAAATGACGATAAAATTGCTGTTTTAAACTTGCAAAAACATAGAAAAACGCTGTTTTCAACTATTCAAACTAATAAATTCATGTTTCGTACGTTCGAACCGGTGGATTTTTGTGAAATCACGATAAAATTGCTGTTTTAAACTTGCAAAAACATAGAAAAACGCTGTTTTGAACTATTCAAACTGACAAATTCATGTTTCTTTCGTGTGAAACGGCGATTTATGAGAAATGACGATAAATATGCTGTTTTAAACTTGCAAAAACATAGAAAAACCCTGTTTTGAACTATTCAAACTGACAAATTCATGTTTCTTTCGTGCGAAACTGCGATTTATGAGAAATGACGATAAAATTGCTGTTTTAAACTTGCAAAAACATAGAAAAACGCTGTTTTCAACTATTCAAACTGATAAATTCATGTTTCTTACGTTCGAAACGGTGGATTTTTGTGAAATCACGATAAAATTGCTGTTTTAAACTTGCAAAAACATTGAAAAACGCTGTTTTGAACTATTCAAACTGATAAATTCATGTTTCTTACGTTGGAAACGGTGGATTTTTGTGAAATCACGTTAAAATTGCTGTTTTAACCTTGCAAAAACATTGAAAAACGATGTTTTTAACTATTCAAACTGACAAATTCATGTTTCTTCCGTGCGAAACGGCGATTTATGAGAAATGACGATAAATTTGCTGTTTTAAACTTGCAAAAACATAGAAAAACGCTGTTTTGAAATATTCAAACTGACAAATTCATGTTTCTTTCGTGTGAACTGGAGATTTATGAGAAATGACGATAAAATTGCTGTTTTAAACTTGCAAAAACATAGAAAAACGCTGTTTTGAGCTATTCAAACTGACAAATTCATGTTTCTTTCGTGCGAAACGGCGATTTATGAGAAATGTCGATAAAATTGCTGTTTTAAACTTGCAAAAACATAGAAAAACGCTGTTTTGAACTACTCAAACTGACAAATTCATGTTTCTTTCGTGCGAAACGGCGATTTATGAGAAATGACGATAAAATTGCTGTTTTAAACTTGCAAAAACATAGAAAAACGCTGTTTTCAACTATTCAAACTGATAAATTCATGTTTCTTACGTTCCAAACGGTGGATTTTTGTGAAATCACGATAAAATTGCTGTTTTAAACTTGCAAAAACATTGAAAAACGCTGTTTTCAACTATTCAAACTGACAAATTTATGTTTCTTCCGTGCGAAACGGCGATTTATGAGAAATTACGATAAAATTGCTGTTTTAAACTTGCAAAAACATAGAAAAACGCTGTTTTGATCTATTCAAACTGACAAATTCATGTTTCTTTCGTGTGAAACGGCGATTTATGAGAAATGACGATAAAATTGCTGTTTTAAACTTGCAAAAACATAGAAAAACGCTGTTTTGAACTACTCAAACTGACAAATTCATGTTTCTTTCGTGCGAAACGGCGATTTATGATAAATGACGATAAAATTGCTGTTTTAAACTTGCAAAAACATAGAAAAACGCTGTTTTCAACTATTCAAACTGATAAATTCATGTTTCTTACGTTCGAAACGGTGGATTTTTGTGAAATCACGATAAAATTGCTGTTTTAAACTTGCAAAAACATAGAAAAACGCTGTTTTGAACTATTCAAACTGATAAATTCATGTTTCTTACGTTGGAAACGGTGGATTTTTGTGAAATCACGATAAAATTGCTGTTTTAAACTTGCAAAAACATTGAAAAACGCTGTTTTCAACTATTCAAACTGACAAATTCATGTTTCTTCCGTGCGAAACGGCGATTTATGAGAAATTACGATAAAATTGCTGTTTTAAACTTGCAAAAACATAGAAAAACGCTGTTTTGAACTATTCAAACTGACAAATTCATGTTTCTTTCGTGTGAAACGGCGATTTATGAGAAATGACGATAAAATTGCTGTTTTAAACTTGCAAAAACATAGAAAAACGCTGTTTTGAACTACTCAAACTGACAAATTCATGTTTCTGCCGTGCGAAACGGCGATTTATGAGAAATTACTATAAAATTGCTGTTATAAACTTGCAAAAACATAGAAAAACGCTGTTTTGAACTATTCAAACTGACAAATTCATGTTTCTTTCGTGCGAAACTGCGATTTATGAGAAATGACGATAAAATTGCTGTTTTAAACTTGCAAAAACATAGAAAAACGCTGTTTTCAACTATTCAAACTGATAAATTCATGTTTCTTACGTTCGAAACGGTGGATTTTTGTGAAATCACGATAAAATTGCTGTTTTAAACTTGCAAAAACATTGAAAAACGCTGTTTTGAACTATTCAAACTGATAAATTCATGTTTCTTACGTTGGAAACGGTGGATTTTTGTGAAATCACGTTAAAATTGCTGTTTTAACCTTGCAAAAACATTGAAAAACGATGTTTTTAACTATTCAAACTGACAAATTCATGTTTCTTCCGTGCGAAACGGCGATTTATGAGAAATGACGATAAATTTGCTGTTTTAAACTTGCAAAAACATAGAAAAACGCTGTTTTGAACTATTCAAACTGACAAATTCATGTTTCTTTCGTGTGAACTGGAGATTTATGAGAAATGACGATAAAATTGCTGTTTTAAACTTGCAAAAACATAGAAAAACGCTGTTTTGAGCTATTCAAACTGACAAATTCATGTTTCTTTCGTGCGAAACGGCGATTTATGAGAAATGACGATAAAATTGCTGTTTTAAACTTGCAAAAACATAGAAAAACGCTGTTTTGAACTACTCAAACTGACAAATTCATATTTCTTTCGTGCGAAACGGCGATTTATGAGAAATGACGATAAAATTGCTGTTTTAAACTTGCAAAAACATAGAAAAACGCTGTTTTCAACTATTCAAACTGATAAATTCATGTTTCTTACGTTCCAAACGGTGGATTTTTGTGAAATCACGATAAAATTGCTGTTTTAAACTTGCAAAAACATTGAAAAACGCTGTTTTCAAATATTCAAACTGACAAATTTATGTTTCTTCCGTGCGAAACGGCGATTTATGAGAAATTACGATAAAATTGCTGTTTTAAACTTGCAAAAACATAGAAAAACGCTGTTTTGATCTATTCAAACTGACAAATTCATGTTTCTTTCTGTGAAACGGCGATTTATGAGAAATGACGATAAAATTGCAGTTTTAAACTTGCAAAAACATAGAAAAACGCTGTTTTGAACTACTCAAACTGACAAATTCATGTTTCTTTCGTGCGAAACGGCGATTTATGATAAATGACGATAAAATTGCTGTTTTAAACTTGCAAAAACATAGAAAAACGCTGTTTTCAACTATTCAAACTGATAAATTCATGTTTCTTACGTTCGAAACGGTGGATTTTTGTGAAATCACGATAAAATTGCTGTTTTAAACTTGCAAAAACATAGAAAAACGCTGTTTTCAACTATTCAAACTGATAAATTCATGTTTCTTACGTTCGAAACGGTGGATTTTTGTGAAATCACGATAGAATTGCTGTTTTAAACTTGCAAAAACATAGAAAAACGCTGTTTTGAACTATTCAAACTGATAAATTCATGTTTCTTACGTTGGAAACGGTGGATTTTTGTGAAATCACGATAAAATTGCTGTTTTAAACTTGCAAAAACATTGAAAAACGCTGTTTTCAACTATTCAAACTGACAAATTCATGTTTCTTCCGTGCGAAACGGCGATTTATGAGAAATTACGATAAAATTGCTGTTTTAAACTTGCAAAAACATAGAAAAACGCTGTTTTGAACTATTCAAACTGACAAATTCATGTTTCTTTCGTGTGAAACGGCGATTTATGAGAAATGACGATAAAATTGCTGTTTTAAACTTGCAAAAACATAGAAAAACGCTGTTTTGAACTACTCAAACTGACAAATTCATGTTTCTTCCGTGCGAAACGGCGATTTATGAGAAATTACTATAAAATTGCTGTTATAAACTTGCAAAAACATAGAAAAACGCTGTTTTGAACTATTCAAACTGACAAATTCATGTTTCTTTCGTGTGAAACGGCGATTTATGAGAAATGACGATAAAATTGCTGTTTTATACTTGCAAAAACATAGAAAAACGCTGTTTTGAACTATTCAAACTGACAAATTCATGTTTCTTACGTGTGAAACGGCGATTTATGAGAAATTACGATAAAATTGCTGTTTTAAACTTGCAAAAACATAGAAAAACGCTGTTTTGAACTATTCAAACTGACAAATTCATGTTTCTTTTGTGCGAAACGGCGATTTATGAGAAATGACGATAAAATTGCTGTTTTAAACTTGCAAAAACATAGAAAAACGCTGTTTTCAACTATTCAAACTGACAAATTCATGTTTCTTTCGTGTGAAACGGCGATTTATGAGAAATGACGATAAAATTGCTGTTTTAAACTTGCAAAAACATAGAAAAACGCTGTTTTGAACTACTCAAACTGACAAATTCATGTTTCTTCCGTGCGAAACGGCGATTTATGAGAAATTACTATAAAATTGCTGTTATAAACTTGCAAAAACATAGAAAAACGCTGTTTTGAACTATTCAAACTGACAAATTCATGTTTCTTTCGTGTGAAACGGCGATTTATGAGAAATGACGATAAAATTGCTGTTTTAAACTTGCAAAAACATAGAAAAACGCTGTTTTGAACTATTCAAACTGACAAATTCATGTTTCTTACGTGTGAAACGGCGATTTATGAGAAATGACGATAAAATTGCTGTTTTAAACTTGCAAAAACATAGAAAAACGCTGTTTTGAACTATTCAAACTGACAAATTCATGTTTCTTTCGTGCGAAACGGCGATTTATGAGAAATGACGATAAAATTGCTGTTTTAAACTTGCAAAAACATAGAAAAACGCTGTTTTCAACTATTCACACTGATAAATTCATGTTTCTTACGTTCCAAACGGTGGATTTTTGTGAAATCACGATAAAATTGCTGTTTTAAACTTGCAAAAACATTAAAAAACGCTGTTTTCAACTATTCAAACTGACAAATTCATGTTTCTTCCGTGCGAAACGGCGATTTATTAGAAATTACGATAAAATTGCTGTTTTAAACTTGCAAAAACATAGAAAAACGCTGTTTTGATCTATTCAAACTGACAAATTCATGTTTCTTTCGTGTGAAACGGCGATATATGAGAAATGACGATAAAATTGCTGTTTTAAACTTGCAAAAACATAGAAAAACGCTGTTTTGAACTACTCAAACTGACAAATTCATGTTTCTTTCGTGCGAAACGGCGATTTATGATAAATGACGATAAAATTGCTGTTTTAAACTAGCAAAAACATAGAAAAACGCTGTTTTGAACTATTTAAACTGACAAATTCATGTTTCTTTCGTGTGAAACAACGATTTATGAGAAATGACGTTAAAATTGCTGTTTTAAACTTGCAAAAACATAGAAAAACGCTGTTTTGAACTATTCAAACTGACAAATTCATGTTTCTTACGTGCGAAACGGCGATTTATGAGAAATGACGATAAAATTGCTGTTTTAAACTTGCAAAAACATAGAAAAACGCTGTTTTCAACTATTCAAACTGATAAATTCATGTTTCGTACGTTCGAAACGGTGGATTTTTGTGAAATCACGATAAAATTGCTGTTTTAAACTTGCAAAAACATAGAAAAACGCTGTTTTGAACTATTCAAACTGACAAAATCATGTTTCTTTCGTGTGAAACGGCGATTTATGAGAAATGACGATAAAATTGCTGTTTTAAACTTGCAAAAACATAGAAAAACCCTGTTTTGAACTATTCAAACTGACAAATTCATGTTTCTTTCGTGCGAAACGGCGATTTATGAGAAATGACGATAAAATTGCTGTTTTAAACTTGCAAAAACATAGAAAAACGCTGTTTTCAACTATTCAAACTGATAAATTCATGTTTCTTACGTTCGAAACGGTGGATTTTTGTGAAATCACGATAAAATTGCTGTTTTAAACTTGCAAAAACATAGAAAAACGCTGTTTTGAACTATTCAAACTGATAAATTCATGTTTCTTACGTTGGAAACGGTGGATTTTTGTGAAATCACGATAAAATTGCTGTTTTAAACTTGCAAAAACATTGAAAAACGCTGTTTTCAACTATTCAAACTGACAAATTCATGTTTCTTCCGTGCGAAACGGCGATTTATGAGAAATTACGATAAAATTGCTGTTTTAAACTTGCAAAAACATAGAAAAACGCTGTTTTGAACTATTCAAACTGACAAATTCATGTTTCTTTCGTGTGAAACGGCGATTTATGAGAAATGACGATAAAATTGCTGTTTTAAACTTGCAAAAACATAGAAAAACGCTGTTTTGAACTACTCAAACTGACAAATTCATGTTTCTTCCGTGCGAAACGGCGATTTATGAGAAATTACTATAAAATTGCTGTTATAAACTTGCAAAAACATAGAAAAACGCTGTTTTGAACTATTCAAACTGACAAATTCATGTTTCTTTCGTGTGAAACGGCGATTTATGAGAAATGACGATAAAATTGCTGTTTTAAACTTGCAAAAACATAGAAAAACGCTGTTTTGAACTATTCAAACTGACAAATTCATGTTTCTTACGTGTGAAACGGCGATTTATGAGAAATGACGATAAAATTGCTGTTTTAAACTTGCAAAAACATAGAAAAACGCTGTTTTGAACTATTCAAACTGACAAATTCATGTTTCCTTCGTGCGAAACGGCGATTTATGAGAAATGACGATAAAATTGCTGTTTTAAACTTGCAAAAACATAGAAAAACGCTGTTTTCTACTATTCAAACTGATAAATTCATGTTTCTTACGTTCCAAACGGTGGATTTTTGTGAAATCACGATAAAATTGCTGTTTTAAACTTGCAAAAACATTAAAAAACGCTGTTTTCAACTATTCAAACTGACAAATTCATGTTTCTTCCGTGCGAAACGGCGATTTATTAGAAATTACGATAAAATTGCTGTTTTAAACTTGCAAAAACATAGAAAAACGCTGTTTTGATCTATTCAAACTGACAAATTCATGTTTCTTTCGTCTGAAACGGCGATATATGAGAAATGACGATAAAATTGCTGTTTTAAACTTGCAAAAACATAGAAAAACGCTGTTTTGAACTACTCAAACTGACAAATTAATGTTTCTTTCGTGCGAAACGGCGATTTATGATAAATGACGATAAAATTGCTGTTTTAAACTAGCAAAAACATAGAAAAACGCTGTTTTGAACTATTTAAACTGACAAATTCATGTTTCTTTCGTGTGAAACAACGATTTATGAGAAATGACGTTAAAATTGCTGTTTTAAACTTGCAAAAACATAGAAAAAACGCTGTTTTGAACTATTCAAACTGACAAATTCATGTTTCTTACGTGCGAAACGGCGATTTATGAGAAATGACGATAAAATTGCTGTTTTAAACTTGCAAAAACATAGAAAAACGCTGTTTTCAATTATTCAAACTGATAAATTCATGTTTCGTACGTTCGAAACGGTGGATTTTTGTGAAATCACGATAAAATTGCTGTTTTAAACTTGCAAAAACATAGAAAAACGCTGTTTTGAACTATTCAAACTGACAAAATCATGTTTCTTTCGTGTGAAACGGCGATTTATGAGAAATGACGATAAAATTGCTGTTTTAAACTTGCAAAAACATAGAAAAACCCTGTTTTGAACTATTCAAACTGACAAATTCATGTTTCTTTCGTGCGAAACGGCGATTTATGAGAAATGACGATAAAATTGCTGTTTTAAACTTGCAAAAACATAGAAAAACGCTGTTTTCAACTATTCAAACTGATAAATTCATGTTTCTTACGTTCGAAACGGTGGATTTTTGTGAAATCACGATAAAATTGCTGTTTTAAACTTGCAAAAACATAGAAAAACGCTGTTTTGAACTATTCAAACTGATAAATTCATGTTTCTTACGTTGGAAACGGTGGATTTTTGTGAAATCACGTTAAAATTGCTGTTTTAAACTTGCAAAAACATTGAAAAACGATGTTTTTAACTATTCAAACTGACAAATTCATGTTTCTTCCGTGCGAAACGGCGATTTATGAGAAATGACGATAAATTTGCTGTTTTAAACTTGCAAAAACATAGAAAAACGCTGTTTTGAACTATTCAAACTGACAAATTCATGTTTCTTTCGTGTGAACTGGAGATTTATGAGAAATGACGATAAAATTGCTGTTTTAAACTTGCAAAAACATAGAAAAACGCTGTTTTGAGCTATTCAAACTGACAAATTCATGTTTCTTTCGTGCGAAACGGCGATTTATGAGAAATGACGATAAAATTGCTGTTTTAAACTTGCAAAAACATAGAAAAACGCTGTTTTCAACTATTCAAACTGATAAATTCATGTTTCTTACGTTCCAAACGGTGGATTTTTGTGAAATCACGATAAAATTGCTGTTTTAAACTTGCAAAAACATTGAAAAACGCTATTTTCAACTACTCAAACTGACAAATTCATGTTTCTTCCGTGCGAAACGGCGATTGATGAGAAATTACGATAAAATTGCTGTTTTAAACTTGCAAAAACATAGAAAAACGCTGTTTTGAACTACTCAAACTGACAAATTCATGTTTCTTTCGTGCGAAAAGGCGATTTATGATAAATGACGATAAAATTGCTGTTTCAAACTTGCAAAAACATAGAAAAACGCTGTTTTGAACTATTCAAACTGACAAATTCATGTTTCTTTCTTGTGAATCGGCGATTTATGAGAAATGACGATAAAATTGCTGTTTTAAACTTGCAAAAACATAGAAAAACGCTGTTTTGAACTATTCAAACTGACAAATTCATGTTTCTTTCTTGTGAATCGGCGATTTATGAGAAATGACGATAAAATTGCTGTTTTAAACTTGCAAAAACATAGAAAAACGCTGTTTTGAACTATTCAAACTGACAAATTCATGTTTCTTTCGTGCGAAACGGCGATTTATGAGAAATGACGATAAAATTGCTGTTTTAAACTTGCAAAAACATAGAAAAACGCTGTTTTCAACTATTCAAACTGATAAATTTATGTTTCTTACGTTCCAAACGGTGGAATTTTGTGAAATCACGATAAAATTGCTGTTTTAAACTTGCAAAAACATTGAAAAACGCTGTTTTCAACTATTCAAACTGACAAATTCATGTTTCTTCCGTGCGAAACGGCGATTTATGAGAAATTACGATAAAATTGCTGTTTTAAACTTGCAAAAACATAGAAAAACGCTGTTTTGAACTATTCAAACTGACAAATTCATGTTTCTTTCGTGTGAAACGGCGATTTATGAGAAATGACGATAAAATTGCTGTTTAAAACTTGCAAAAACATAGAAAAACGCTGTTTTGAACTATTCAAACTGACAAATTCATGTTTCTTACGTGTGAAACGGCGATTTATGAGAAATGACGATAAAATTGCTGTTTTAAACTTGCAAAAACATAGAAAAACGCTGTTTTGAACTATTCAAACTGACAAATTCATGTTTCTTTCGTGCGAAACGGCGATTTATGAGAAATGACGATAAAATTGCTGTTTTAAACTTGCAAAAACATAGAAAAATGCTGTTTTCAACTATTCAAACTGATAAATTCATGTTTCTTACGTTCCAAACGGTGGATTTTTGTGAAATCACGATAAAATTGCTGTTTTAAACTTGCAAAAACATTGAAAAACGCTGTTTTCAACTATTCAAACTGACAAATTTATGTTTCTTTCGTGCGAAACGGCGATTTATGAGATATTACGATAAAATTGCTGTTTTAAACTTGCAAAAACATAGAAAAACGCTGTTTTGATCTATTCAAACTGACAAATTCATGTTTCTTTCGTGTGAAACGGCGATTTATGAGAAATGACGATAAAATTGCTGTTTTAAACTTGCAAAAACATAGAAAAACGCTGTTTTCAACTATTCAAACTGATAAATTCATGTTTCTTACGTTCGAAACGGTGGATTTTTGTGAAATCACGATAAAATTGCTGTTTTAAACTTGCAAAAACATAGAAAAACGCTGTTTTGAACTATTCAAACTGATAAATTCATGTTTCTTACGTTGGAAACGGTGGATTTTTGTGAAATCACGATAAAATTGCTGTTTTAAACTTGCAAAAACATAGAAAAACGCTGTTTTGATCTATTCAAACTGACAAATTCATGTTTCTTTCGTGTGAAACGGCGATTTATGAGAAATGACGATAAAATTGCTGTTTTAAACTTGCAAAAACATAGAAAAACGCTGTTTTGAACTACTCAAACTGACAAATTCATGTTTCTTTTGTGCGAAACGGCGATTTATGATAAATGACGATAAAATTGCTGTTTTAAACTTGCAAAAACATAGAAAAACGCTGTTTTCAACTATTCAAACTGATAAATTCATGTTTCTTACGTTCGAAACGGTGGATTTTTGTGAAATCACGATAAAATTGCTGTTTTAAACTTGCAAAAACATAGAAAAACGCTGTTTTGAACTATTCAAACTGATAAATTCATGTTTCTTACGTTGGAAACGGTGGATTTTTGTGAAATCACGATAAAATTGCTGTTTTAAACTTGCAAAAACATTGAAAAACGCTGTTTTCAACTATTCAAACTGACAAATTCATGTTTCTTCCGTGCGAAACGGCGATTTATGAGAAATTACGATAAAATTGCTGTTTTAAACTTGCAAAAACATAGAAAAACGCTGTTTTGAACTATTCAAACTGACAAATTCATGTTTCTTTCGTGTGAAACGGCGATTTATGAGAAATGACGATAAAATTGCTGTTTTAAACTTGCAAAAACATAGAAAAACGCTGTTTTGAACTACTCAAACTGACAAATTCATGTTTCTTCCGTGCGAAACGGCGATTTATGAGAAATTACTATAAAATTGCTGTTATAAACTTGCAAAAACATAGAAAAACGCTGTTTTGAACTATTCAAACTGACAAATTCATGTTTCTTTCGTGTGAAACGGCGATTTATGAGAAATGACGATAAAATTGCTGTTTTAAACTTTCAAAAACATAGAAAAACGCTGTTTTGAACTATTCAAACTGACAAACTCATGTTTCTTACGTGTGAAACGGCGATTTATGAGAAATGACGATAAAATTGCTGTTTTAAACTTGCAAAAACATAGAAAAACGCTGTTTTGAACTATTCAAACTGACAAATTCATGTTTCTGTCGTGCGAAACGGCGATTTATGAGAAATGACGATAAAATTGCTGTTTTAAAATTGAAAAAACATAGAAAAACGCTGTTTTCAACTATTCAAACTGATAAATTCATGTTTCTTACGTTCCAAACGGTGGATTTTTGTGAAATCACGATAAAATTGCTGTTTTAAACTTGCAAAAACATTGAAAAAACGCTGTTTTCAACTATTCAAACTGACAAATTCATGTTTCTTCCGTGCGAAACGGCAATTTATGAGAAATTACGATAAAATTGCTGTTTTAAACTTGCAAAAACATAGAAAAACGCTGTTTTGATCTATTCAAACTGACAAATTCATGCTTCTTTCGTGTGAAACGGCGATTTATGAGAAATGACGATAAAATTGCTGTTTTAAACTTGCAAAAACATAGAAAAACGCTGTTTTGAACTATTCAAACTGACAAATTCATGTTTCTTTCGTGTGAACTGGAGATTTATGAGAAATGACGATAAAATTGCTGTTTTAAACTTGCAAAAACATAGAAAAACGCTGTTTTGAGCTATTCAAACTGACAAATTCATGTTTCTTTCGTGCGAAACGGCGATTTATGAGAAATGACGATAAAATTGCTGTTTTAAACTTGCAAAAACATAGAAAAACGCTGTTTTGAACTACTCAAACTGACAAATTCATATTTCTTTCGTGCGAAACGGCGATTTATGAGAAATGACGATAAAATTGCTGTTTTAAACTTGCAAAAACATAGAAAAACGCTGTTTTCAACTATTCAAACTGATAAATTCATGTTTCTTACGTTCCAAACGGTGGATTTTTGTGAAATCACGATAAAATTGCTGTTTTAAACTTGCAAAAACATTGAAAAACGCTGTTTTCAACTACTCAAACTGACAAATTTATGTTTCTTCCGTGCGAAACGGCGATTTATGAGAAATTACGATAAAATTGCTGTTTTAAACTTGCAAAAACATAGAAAAACGCTGTTTTGATCTATTCAAACTGACAAATTCATGTTTCTTTCTGTGAAACGGCGATTTATGAGAAATGACGATAAAATTGCTGTTTTAAACTTGCAAAAACATAGAAAAACGCTGTTTTGAACTACTCAAACTGACAAATTCATGTTTCTTTCGTGCGAAACGGCGATTTATGATAAATGACGATAAAATTGCTGTTTTAAACTTGCAAAAACATAGAAAAACGCTGTTTTCAACTATTCAAACTGATAAATTCATGTTTCTTACGTTCGAAACGGTGGATTTTTGTGAAATCACGATAAAATTGCTGTTTTAAACTTGCAAAAACATTGAAAAACGCTGTTTTCAACTATTCAAACTGACAAATTCATGTTTCTTCCGTGCGAAACGGCGATTTATGAGAAATTACGATAAAATTGCTGTTTTAAACTTGCAAAAACATAGAAAAACGCTGTTTTGAACTATTCAAACTGACAAATTCATGTTTCTTTCGTGTGAAACGGCGATTTATGAGAAATGACGATAAAATTGCTGTTTTAAACTTGCAAAAACATAGAAAAACGCTGTTTTGAACTACTCAAACTGACAAATTCATGTTTTTTCCGTGCGAAACGGCGATTTATGAGAAATTACTATAAAATTGCTGTTTTAAACTTGCAAAAACATAGAAAAACGCTGTTTTGAA
>CAWWDY010000996.1:0-46471 GCA_963942605.1 Poecilus cupreus
ATTACAATTACGACAACATCAACGATTACTACGCAAGCTAGTAACTACCCCGCAACTAGTACTGTAACTGTTGCCGCTACACCTTTTCCCATAACAACTCCGCATGTTACTGGTATTATGCCAATTTCGCCAGCACAAATTCCGTTTTACGCATACGTGCCGAATGTTGCAACGACCGTCTCAAGTCCTATGTATTTTTATCCAAATATGCCACCCTTAACTAGTCCCTCCGTCCCAGCTACAACTCTTACGCCAGGTTACTTTTTACCGCCATCAGATACGCCGCGAAATCGAGCACCAAGTACTCCAACTCCTACCGTTGCAGACGCGAATATTTTAAATGCTTTAAAATATATTAATACGTATTCAGGTGGCTCTGATTTAGAATGCTTTTTAGAAAATGTTGCTTCCATCGCGGAGGCCTTGCAATTAAACGACTCTCAAACGGTAAACGCTATTAAACTAAAACTTCGTGATCGCGCACAAGAAATGTATTATGCCCTTCCTGCTCAAAAAAGACCAAATACAACGTTTGAAATTCGAAAATGGTTAAATTCGCTTTTCGGTAAACAAGTTTGTAAGATCGGAACAGAACGAGAATTTTATAAAACATTTCGCAATAAGGATGAGTCATTACGCGCATTTGCAATGAGATTAGAAATAGAAGCAGAAAAAATCTATCCCACTTCTTATCTCGACGGACCAGACGCTTATCGTGCCCAAGTTAAACGTGAAATGCTTGTTGTTAAACAATTTTTCGATGGTTTAGACACTCGTCTTGCAAATGAAATTTGTAAATATAAAATATTCGAAACTGTTGAAGAAGCGTTACCATACGCTGAACATTGCGAAAAAATATTATCTCGCCTATTCAAAGAGACTCGCGCTGACGCAAGTAATCATTCTTTAAGAACAGTAAGCGTTTCTCACCCTAAACAAAACATCGCTAGTGATAAGCCAAAGATTAAGCAGCATGTTGACAATAAATCTAAGTTTGCGATGAATAAAGATATTCATCCAAACAGAGCCGAAGTCCAAACAATAACACGCGCATCCGGAGTTGATAAAGCTCCTAGAAATAAAATGACGACAGCTCAGCGTTTTCCAGCAATGCAAGGTCGATGTTATAATTGCGGAGACAATAAACATGTTTTATAAGATTGCCGAATATCAAAGCAAGAATTTTGCTACCGTTGTGTAACTGCAGGCCATCGTGCTAACTCAGAAACATGCCCTTTAAACACACGCGCCCTTTAAACACACGCGCTGTCTCCAGGAGGACCCAGAACGAGACAGCATCAGCAATAACACATTAGTTATACCTTGGGTCACCAAAATTGATAATAAAGGGATCAGACAAATCGCACTTAAAATAGACAACAAAATCCGTACTTTCTTAATTGATTCCGGTTCCGTGGTATCGCTTATAAAAAATCGCATTAACCAGGAACATAATTGGGAAACTACACCGCTAACAGATTGCTTAACCGATATATCTGGTAATAGTCTTCCGAATTCTGGAAGTATCGCTCTTGATTTACCTATCGCAAGTTTCACTGTGAAACAAAATTTTATCGTAGTTCCAGATAATATTTGCTTTGAATCTGACGGTCTCTTAGGTGCAGAAACACGAAGTAACACTTAATTTTGGTGAAAATATTTTATCGATATATTACGCAAACGTTCCTATGCTATCGCTCAACGAAGATAATGATTGTTCTGATGATCACGCAAATGTCGGATTAATTAAAGAATCGTCTAATATTAAACCGGTACGCCTAAATAAAGGAAAAGAAAATTATGTACGTTTAAATGAATCTTTAACAATTCCGCCGCGCCATCAAGTGATTTGTAACGCCCATGTGAGTGGACGCATTGACCCGGGTACATATATTATCGAACCTCGCGAATTAAATGTACACGGAGTTCTTATCGCGCGCGTCCTTGTAGAAAAAATGACAAATAACTTGATTCCAATTAATATAATGAATGTAAGTCCGGAAGAGATTCATCTAGACACGAAAACTCCCATAGGAACCGTAATAAACGCCGAAACTATAAAAAACCCGCAAATAAGGCAAAACGCAATCGCTTCTATACAGCAGAAAACTAGTTTATCGCCCATAAGTAATATTGATTTAAGTCATTTAACCATAAATGAGCAAACAAAATTTAAATCATTTTTGGAAACTTATTCAGATATATTTGCATCAAAACAAATGCAACTTGGAGCAACCGATTTAGTTAAACACAGGATAGAAACAGGTGATTCATCTCCTGTCGCTCGCGCTCCATATCGCGTTCCTTTCGCTAAGCGAGATATCATGAAACAACAAATAGATGATATGCTTGTAAATAAAATAATTTCTCATTCGGTTTCACCTTGGTCCGCGCCCGTGGTACTTGTTGAAAAAAAAATGCCGAATGGTGAAAATAAAGTAAGATTCTGTATAGACTACCGCGCTTTAAATGCCATAACCAAACGCGATTTCTTCCCAATCCCCAACCTTCAAGAAACACTTGACCAATTGGGCCAAGCTTCACGCTTTACTACGCTTGATCTATCGAAGGGGTATTGGCAAGTAGAAGTAGACCCACGTGACAGGGAGAAAACAGCTTTCTCCGTGCCATGGGGGCACTTTGAATGTAATCGTATGCCTTTTGGTCTAGTCAATAGTCCAAGCACCTGGCAACGCTTAATGTATGCTGTACTATCAGGTCTCACAGAATCACATTGTTACGTATACCTGGACGACATAATATGTTTCAGTGCAGATGATTATGATGAGCATGTTATGAAATTAAAAGACATATTTGAAAGGTTAAGATCCGCAAATTTATTTCTAAATCCTGATAAATGTACTTTTATGGCTAAAGAAACTAAATACCTTGGACATTTAATCGGAGATAAAGGAATTAAACCTGACCCTGATAAAATATCGGTTATAAAAAATTATCCTATCCCAACATCGGTTACAGAAATACGTTCTTTCTTAGGTTTAGTAGGATTTTATCGCCGTTTTATACCGAATTTCGCACATATCGCTAAACCTCTAACCACGCTCACTAAAAAGAAAACGCAATTTCAATGGTCTGAGGACGCTCAAAATTCATTTGAAACACTTAGAGATGCTTTATGGAAAGATCCAATTCTTAAATTTCCTGATTTCAATCGCGAATTCATACTCAGTACAGACGCGTCAGGATACGCGATAAGTGCAATACTGAGTCAGCGTTATGATGATATTGAATTACCAGTGGCGTACGCGAGCCGACAATTAACAGAAACCGAACAAAATTATAGTACTACTGATCGCGAAGGTCTCGCTCTCGTATGGGGTATTCGACATTATCATTGCTACCTCTACGGTCGCCATTTTAAAGTCATTGTTGATCACCAACCACTTAAATGGCAAATGTCAACAAAAGATCCGTGTAATAGATTAACGCGTTGGTCATTGTTTTTAGCTAAATATGATTTTGAAGTAACATATAGACCGGGTAATAAACACTGTAACGCAGACGCCCTATCACGTATAAAACCCGTTCGTTTACTTAAAACTCGTGAAGGAGAGCCAATAATATGGGATCGCGCAACTTTGTACGAAGCACAAAGAAAAGATAATGAACTTATACAAATTATAACAAATATCGAGGATAATGAAAATTATTTCCTTGATGACGACGGTGTATTGTTTGTGAAAGCAAATAATGATGACAAAGAAAGATTTGTCGTACCAAAACTTTTACAAAATTCTATTATTCGAATGTGTCATGATACGCCCTATTCTGGTCATAGTGGAGTTGATAAAACCTATGCCAGGGTTAGAAAACTTTTCTATTGGTCAGGTATGCATCAAGATGTGAAAAAATATGTTACCGCATGTATGCCGTGCGCTCAAAGAAAAACGTCGCCACACTTGAAACGCATTCCATTAAAAAAATTTACTCCCGCGCTTAAACCATTCGATAGAATCGCATTAGATATCGTTGGACCTTTACCAAAAACGCATAACGGTAATAGTTATATCCTAACCGTCCAGGATTCCTTCACTCGCTACTTAGAAGCATTCCCTTTACCCGACCAAACAGCATCAACAGTTGCAAAACATTTAGTTATTGGTATTATTCTACGTCACGGAGTACCGAGACAAATCATTACCGATTTAGGTACAAATTTTATGTCAAAATTAATGAAAGAATTATGTAATGTTCTACGAATTACGCATTTGAAAACAACCGCATATCACCCTCAGTCTAATGGTATGTTAGAACGTACCCATCGTACATTAAAAGATATGTTAGCCCAGTATATTAATGAATCGCAAACAAATTGGGATGAATGGCTCCCATATGCTGTATCAGCTTTTTGTACGTCAACGCACTCCTCGTTAGGTGAAAGTCCGTTCTTCCTCTTATTTGGTCGCGATATTGAATTGCCTTATTATGAAATTTTTAAACCACTCTCTGTAAAATATGATACAGATAGTAATTATGTTTCGGAATTCATGCAGCTTTAAAAATCGCGCACGCAAAAGCTTTAGAATATTTACAAAAGACAACTGACCGTATACATAATACTTATAATAAGAAAACCGCTCCTCATGGATTTAAATTAGGAGATAAAGTATTACTCTTTAATCCCGCGAATAAAATTGGTTTAACCGCTAAATTGTCTAAAAGATGGACTGGACCATACCGCATTGTTAATTTAAAAGAACAAAACGCGACTATTCGTGAAATTTTTGGAAGAAAAGAACAAAAAGTACATATAGACCGTTTAAAACTATGTGTACCGGAGGTTGAACAAATTTATGAAAAACAAGTCGAAATTGTTAAAAATGATAGCGACCCTATCATAGCGTCATATATCCTTCCTGATTCTGAAATAATAGAAATTCCTACCAATAATTCCAGTATACCAATAGTTGAATCCACTAACGTCATACCCGTGCCTGATAGACGTGACAGCGACGTCACCGATACTGAGTCCCAAATTGCTGACTCAGATACTTCGTCTATCAACAACACCAATTCCTCATCTGTACCTACTACCAGCGAAGCAGTACCAGCTGAGCGTTATCACACGCGCAGTCAAGGACCCGCACCGAACTTGCCATGGATTCGCAGCGGTCGCGTATGAGATGCGTCATGTATCTCCTCCCGCTTCTCTTCCTGTCGATCATCAGCCCAGCTGACGCCGAAGTCATCGGATACGATTGTGAAGACGAGGCAACTGAATTGTCACGTGTGTCTCTCACAAAGGTAAAATCGTGTCTTGACCCACGTAATAATTCCAATGTTGACAGCCTCACCGTACAGTTAATACAAGAAAAACAATATGTGCAAGTGCAAGCGTTTTCGTGTTTAATAAGTGTAACACAAATCATTCAACATTGTGGTATGCATTCGCATACAAGTGCTGTTTCTGGTGGATTAAGTCGTTATGTACATTTTATAAAGAATGATAATTGTATTAATGTACATCGTTTTCGTAAAATTGATTTAGTAGGTTTAGGAGCCGGTATTGTCGCAGATTTAGTTTTAAACAGTACCATAGAAGTATCAGCAACATTACACGGTTCACTTGATAATGAAGGTCATTGCTATTGTGTAAAATTTACTCAAAACGGTATTACTTATGAAAATGTTGTAGTTACAGCAGCCATTAGTATTAAATTACATAATTACAAAGCTCTTGTTAATATTGAAGAAAATAAAATTTATTTGAGCACCGGCATTGTTTGTGATTATTTGCAAAATTATTGTTTTGATGATATTTTGGGAGAAACTACTTGGAATACGCATGGCGAATCAGAATGTTCAAATACTGCATTTGATGTACTCTACGAAGGTATAGCTAAAGTTCTTACCATGAAATCAACGAATGAGATTATAGCCCAACAATACATAATTGTGGAATCTCAAGATACTATTTTCGCTTTGAGGCTCGCTAAACAAGAGATTATTTGTCACCAAAACGCCTGGAGAACTGAACAAAGTCGTATTTTAGTTATATTTTCGACTCCACACGGATTTTATTTTAAGAAGACACAGAAACTCCCAGAAAACACAGATTTGATGGCTCAGGTGCTTAGTAAATTACTTTATCTTGAAATTGCGCAGAAAAGTCAAATGAAACACACGATTTATGAATCTATATATAAACGTTGTGAGTTACGACGAAAAGCTTTACAGAATCGTTTGGCCCAGCCTCAGAAACGCCAGATGTTGTTAGTTCCTTGATTAAAGAAGCTCCTGGATATGTAGGAAGAATTATAGGAGAAGTACTTTATATTGCCCGTTGTACTCCAACATACGTGCAATTACGACGCTCGAAATATTGTTATCAAGAAATTCCGATCCTGTATAAAAATGAAACGAAATTTTTAACGCCTATAACTAGAATAATACAGAATCATGGAACTGAAGTCGATTGCAGTCATAAATTACCGCCCATGTTTAAGATCGAAGATGAATGGATCGAAGTGATGCCACATTTTCAACGTGCAACGATAATTCCAACAGAATTAGACCCGAATACAGAAGAAATTAATCTGAAAATGTTCCGTATTGCACCTATTAGCGCGCATGGACTGTATACAAAACAAGAAATGCAGAACTTCCAAAAAACGTTACTATTTAACACCGAGAAACGAGCTATAACAAACTTAGTAACTCGAAGAATAATCAATGATAATTCTGATAATCAAGATTATTTTATGCCAAAAATTTTTAGTGCAAGCGAATTGACTCAAATGGCGTATTCCACCGCCGAGAAGGCTTGGGGTTTCCTATCTCGTATGGGAAATTATTTCTCGATATTTGCCATGTTATATACTCTTTGGGGTATTTTATGTTATGTGGGAAATGTAATTTTAAATTATTTTTCACTAAAAAAAGTTTCGAATGGATCAAATACACCGCGATTCTTTTTGTTCGCTAGCCTGTGGCAAGCTTTAACGAATCAAATCATGTATAGATGGTTATTGACACAAAAATCAGAAAACACTGATCTACAAGAAGTTGTCACAAACCAGAGCAATGTACCTCCGCTATCAATTGACCAAACGAATTATCCTGTACCAGCTCACACGCTAATAATACCTTCTCCAGCAAGCGTATTACGTCAACCGATTGGTTGAATGATTGTATTAGAATTGTGATGAGTTGTTTGTTATTATATGATGTGTTAAGATATGTATGTTATCGTTTTATGTTTATTTTATATGTAATCGTTTTGTGTTTATTTAATATGTTATTATGTTATGTTTTATCGTTTTTTTATTTAATGATGCTCAACTCTTCTGGACACAATTTCCTCTTTGGAAGATGGAAATTGTATCTAAGGGGGGAGGAATGTAAAAGAGCATGATCGGTATGTCCGGTGTGGAGGGGTCGTGTTATCTTTAATGATGACTCAAGCTGGAGATAACGCAGCTTCCTTCGCATCGCGACATCGAGACTCGAGAGAGTCGCCGCTTGACCGGTGTAAGAGCCGCACGCTTTAATATATATATTTAATTACTTCTATAGTGGCGCATTTTATTTAACCCTCGCTAGAAAAATATTGTAGTGCCTACTCAAGTGCAACAGTACAGCACCCAGAAACGTAACAGGCGCGGGTAAGTACGCTCCCATCCGCAACCCGCCACAGGACGTGGTCTGCTCGCCCAATAAAATCCTAAATCCACGCCCTGTTACACTATTATACACGACAGAAACATGAATATGACAGTTTAAATACCTGAAAACCGTGTTTTGTATGCTTTTGCATGCTTAAAACAGCATTTTTATCCTGCTTTCACCAACATTAGCTATTATACACGACATAAACATGAATATGACATATTAAATACTTGAAACCAGCATTTTGTATGTTTTTGCAAGCTGAAAACAGCTATTTCATCTTGATTTTGCAAACATAAGCCATTACACACGACATATACATGAATATGACAGTTTAAATACTTGAAAACGGTGTTTTGTATGCTTTTGCATGCTTAAAACAGCATTTTTATCTTGTTTTCACCAACATTAGCTATTATACACGACAGAAACATGAATATGACAGTTTAAATACTTGAAAACAGCATTTTGTAGGTTTTTGCAAGCTGAAAACAGCTATTTTTTCTTGATTTTGCAAACATAAGCCATTACACACGACATATACATGAATATGACAGTTTAAATACTTGAAAACGGTGTTTTTTATGCTTTTGCATGCTTAAAACAGTATTTTTATCTTGCTTTCACCAACATTAGCTATTATACACGACAGAAACATAAATATGTCAGTTTAAATACTTGAAAACGGTGTTTTGTTTGCTTTTGCATTCTTAAAACAGCATTTTTATCTTGCTTTCACCAACATTAGCTATTATACACGACAGAAACATGAATATGACAGTTTAAATACTTGAAAACGGTGTTTTGTATGCTTTTGCATGCTTAAAACAGCATTTTTATCTTGCTTTCACCAACATTAGCTATTATACACGACAGAAACATGAATATGACAGTTTAAATACTTGAAAACAGCATTAAGCTGAAAACAGCTATTTTATCTTGATTTTGCAGACATAAGCCATTACACACGACATATATATGAATATTACAGTTTATATACTTAAATTCAATGTTTTGTATGCTTTTGATTGCTGAAAACAGCATTTTCATCTAGCTTTCACCAACATTAGCGATTATACACGACAGAAACATAAATATGACAGTTTAAATACTTGAAAACGGTGTTTTGTATGCTTTTGCATGCTTAAAACAGCATTTTTATCTTGCTTTCACCAACATTTGCTATTATACACGACAGAAACATGAATATGACAGTTTAAATAATTGAAAACGGTGTTTTGTATGCTTTTGCAAGCTTAAAACCGCATATTAATCTTGCTTTCACCAACATTAGCTATTATACACGACAGAAACATGAATATGACAGTTTAAATACTTGAAAACAGCATTAAGCTGAAAACAGCTATTTTATCTTGATTTTGCAGACATAAGCCATTACACACGAAATATACATGAATATGATAGTTTAAATACTTGAAAACGGTGTTTTGTATGCTTTTGCATGCTTAAAACAGCATTTTTATCTTGCTTTCACCTACATTAGCTATTATACACGACAGAAACATGAATATGACAGTTTAAATACTTGAAAACAGCATTAAGCTGAAAACAGCTATTTTATCTTGATTTTGCAGACATAAACCATTACACACGACATATACATGAATATGACAGTTTATATACTTGAAAACGGTGTTTTGTATGCTTTTGATTGCTAAAAACAGCATTTTCATCTTGCTTTCAGCAACATTAGCGATTATACACGACAGAAACATGAATATGACAGTTTAAATACTTGAAAACAGCATTTTGTATGTTTTTGCAAGCTGAAAACAGCTATTTTATCTTGATTTTGCAAACTTAAGCCATTACACACGACATATACATGAATATGACAGTTTAAATACTTGAAAACGGTGTTTTGTATGGTTTTACATTTTTAAAACAGCATTTTTACCTTGCTTTCACCAACATTAGCTATTATACACGACAGAAACATGAATATGATAGTTTAAATACTTGAAAACGGTGTTTTGTATGCTTTTGCAATCTTAAAACAGCATTTTTATCTTGCTTTCACCAACATTAGTTATTATACACGACAGAAACATGAATATGACAGTTTAAATACTTGAAAACGGTGTTTTGTATGCTTTTGCATGCTTAAAACAGCATTTTTATCTTGCTTTCACCAACATTAGCTATTATACACGACAGAAACATGAATATGACAGTTTAAATACTTGAAAACAGCATTAAGCTGAAAACAGCTATTTTATCTTGATTTTGCAGACATAAGCCATTACACACGAAATATACATGAATATGACAGTTTAAATACTTGAAAACGGTGTTTTGTATGCTTTTGCATGCCTAAAACAGCATTTTCATCTTGCTTTCACCAACATTAGCAATTATACACGACAAAAACATGAATATGACAGTTTAAATACTTGAAAACAGCATTTTGTATGTTTTTGCAAGCTGAAAACAGCTATTTTATCTTGATTTTGCAAACTTAAGCCATTACACACGACATATACATAAATATGACAGTTTAAATACTTGAAAACGGTGTTTTGTATGGTTTTTTCATGCTTAAAACAGCATTTTTACCTTGCTTTCACCAACATTAGCTATTATACACGACAGAAACATGAATATGACAGTTTAAATACTTGAAAACAGCATTAAGCTGAAAACAGCTATTTTATCTTGATTTTGCAGACATAAGCCATTACACACGATATATACATGAATATGACAGTTTATATACTTGAAAACGGAGTTTTGTATGGTTTTTTCATGCTTAAAACAGCATTTTTATCTTGCTTTCACCAACATTAGCGATTATACACGACAGAAACACGAATATGACAGTTTAAATACTTGAAAACAGCATTTTGTATGTTTTTGCAAGCTGAAAACAGCTATTTTATCTTGATTTTGCAAACTTAAGCCATTACACACGACATATACATGAATATGACAGTTTAAATACTTTAAAACGGTGTTTTGTATGCTTTTGCATGCTTATCAATTTTATCTTGCTTTCTTCAACATTAGCTATTATACACGACAGAAACATGAATATGGCAGTTTAAATACTTAAAAACGGTGTTTTGTTTGCTTTTGCATGCTTAAAACATAATTTTAGCTTGCTTTCACCAACAGTAGCTATTATACACGACAGAAACATGAATATGACAGTTTAAATACTTGAAAACGGTGTTTTGTATGCTTTTGCATGCTTAAAACAGCATTTTTATCTTGCTTTCACCAACATTAGCTATTATACACGACAGAAACATGAATATGACAGTTTAAATATTTGAAAACAGCATTAAGCTGAAAACAGCTATTTTATCTTGATTTTGCAGACATAAGCCATTACACACGACATATACATGAATATGACAGTTTATATACTTGATAACGGAGTTTTGTATGGTTTTTTCATGCTTACAACAGCATTTTCATCTTGCTTTCACCAACATTAGCGATTATACACGACAGAAACACGAATATGACAGTTTAAATACTTGAAAACAGCATTTTGTATGTTTTTGCAAGCTGAAAACAGCTATTTTATCTTGATTTTGCAAACTTAAGCCATTACACACGACATATACATGAATATGACTGTTTAAATACTTGAAAACGGTGTTTTGTATGGTTTTTTCATGCTTAAAACAGCATTTTTACCTTGCTTTCACCAACATTAGCTATTATACACGACAGAAACATGGATATGATAGTTTAAATACTTGAAAACGGTGTTTTGTATGCTTTTGCATGCTTAAAATAGCATTTTTATGTTGCTTTCACCAACATTAGCTATTATACACGACAGAAACATGAATATGACAGTTTAAATACCTGAAAACGGTGTTTTGTATGCTTTTGCATGCTTAAAACAGCATTTTTATCCTGCTTTCACCAACATTAGCTATTATACACGACATAAACATGAATATGACATATTAAATACTTGAAACCAGCATTTTGTATGTTTTTGCAAGCTGAAAACAGCTATTTCATCTTGATTTTGCAAATATAATCCATTACACACGACATATACATGAATATGACAGTTTAAATACTTGAAAACGGTGTTTTGTATGCTTTTGCATGCTTAAAACAGCATTTTTATCTTGCTTTCACCAACATTAGCTATTATACACGACAGAAACATGAATATGACAGTTTAAATACTTGAAAACAGCATTATGCTGAAAACAGCTATTTTATCTTGATTTTGCAGACATAAGCCATTTCACACGACATATATATGAATATGACAGTTTATATACTTAAACACAATGTTTTGTATGCTTTTGATTGCTGAAAACAGCATTTTCATCTTGCTTTCACCAACATTTGCGATTATACACGACAGAAACATGAATATGACAGTTTAAATACTTGAAAACGGTGTTTTGTATGGTTTTGCATGCTTAAAACAGCATTTTTATCTTGCTTTCACCAACATTAGCTATTATACACGACAGAAACATGAATATGACAGTTTAAATACTTGAAAACGGTGTTTTGTATGCTTTTGCATGCTTAAAACAGCATTTTTATCTTGCTTTCACCAACATTAGCTATTATACACGACAGAAACATGATTATGACAGTTTAAATAATTGAAAACGGTGTTTTGTATGCTTTTGCAAGCTTAAAACCGCATTTTAATCTTGCTTTCACCAACATTAGCTATTATACACGACAGAAACATGAATATGACAGTTTAAATACTTGAAAACAGCATTAAGCTGAAAACAGCTATTTTATCTTGATTTTGCAGACATAAGCCATTACACACGAAATATACATGAATATGACAGTTTAAATACTTGAAAACGGTGTTTTGTATGCTTTTGCATGCCTAAAACAGCATTTTCATCTTGCTTTCACCAACATTAGCAATTATACACGACCAAAACATGAATATGACAGTTTAAATACTTGAAAACAGCATTTTGTATGTTTTTGCAAGCTGAAAACAGCTATTTTATCTTGATTTTGCAAACTTAAGCCATTACACACGACATATACATGAATATGACAGTTTAAATACTTGAAAACGGTGTTTTGTATGCTTTTGCATGCTTATCAATTTTATCTTGCTTTCTTCAACATTAGCTATTATACACGACAGAAACATGAATATGGCAGTTTAAATACTTAAAAACGGTGTTTTGTTTGCTTTTGCATGCTTAAAACATAATTTTAGCTTGCTTTCACCAACAGTAGCTATTATACACGACAGAAACATGAATATGACAGTTTAAATACTTGAAAACGGTGTTTTGTATGCTTTTGCATGCTTAAAACAGCATTTTTATCTTGCTTTCACCAACATTAGCTATTATACACGACAGAAACATGAATATGACAGTTTAAATACTTGAAAACAGCATTAAGCTGAAAACAGCTATTTTATCTTGATTTTGCAAACTTAAGCCATTACACACGACATATATATGAATATGACAGTTTAAATACTTGAAAACGGTGTTTTGTATGGTTTTTTCATGCTTAAAACAGCATTTTTACCTTGCTTTCACCAACATTAGCTATTATACACGACAGAAACATGGATATGATAGTTTAAATACTTGAAAACGGTGTTTTGTATGCTTTTGCATGCTTAAAACAGCATTTTTATGTTGCTTTCGCCAACATTAGCTATTATACACGACAGAAACATGAATATGACAGTTTAAATACCTGAAAACGGTGTTTTGTATGCTTTTGCATGCTTAAAACAGCATTTTTATCTTGCTTTCACCAACATTAGCTATTATACACGACATAAACATGAATATGACATATTAAGTACTTGGAACCAGCATTTTGTATGTTTTTGCAAGCTGAAAACAGCTATTTCATCTTGATTTTGCAAATATAAGCCATTACACACGACATATACATGAATATGACAGTTTAAATACTTGAAAACGGTGTTTTGTATGCTTTTGCATGCTTAAAACAGCATTTTTATCTTGCTTTCACCAACATTAGCTATTATACACGACAGAAACATGAATATGACAGTTTAAATACTTGAAAACAGCATTATGCTGAAAACAGCTATTTTATCTTGATTTTGCAGACATAAGCCATTTCACACGACATATATATGAATATGACAGTTTATATACTTAAATACAATGTTTTGTATGCTTTTGATTGCTGAAAACAGCATTTTCATCTTGCTTTCACCAACATTTGCGATTATACACGACAGAAACATGAATATGACAGTTTAAATGCTTGAAAACGGTGTTTTGTATGCTTTTGCATGCTTAAAACAGCATTTTTATCTTTCTTTCACCAACATTAGCTATTATACACGACAGAAACATGAATATGACAGTTTAAATACTTGAAAACGGTGTTTTGTATGCTTTTGCAAGCTTAAAACCAACATTATCTATTATACACGACAGAAACATGAATATGACAGTTTAAATTCTTCAAAACAGCATTTTGTATGTTTTTGCAAGCTGAAAACAGCTATTTTATCTTGATTTTGCAAACTTAAGCCATTACACACGACATATACATGAATATGACAGTTTAAATACTTGAAAACGGTGTTTTGTATGGTTTTGCATGCTTAAAACAGCATTTTTATCTTGCTTTCACCAACATTAGCTATTATACACGACAGAAACATGAATATGACAGTTTAAATGCTTGAAAACGGTGTTTTGTATGCTTTTGCATGCTTAAAACAGCATTTTTATCTTTCTTTCACCAACATTAGCTATTATACACGACAGAAACATGAATATGACAGTTTAAATACTTGAAAACGGTGTTTTGTATGCTTTTGCAAGCTTAAAACCAACATTATCTATTATACACGACAGAAACATGAATATGACAGTTTAAATTCTTCAAAACAGCATTTTGTATGTTTTTGCAAGCTGAAAACAGCTATTTTATCTTGATTTTGCAAACTTAAGCCATTACACACGACATATACATGAATATGACAGTTTAAATACTTGAAAACGGTGTTTTGTATGCTTTTGCATGCTTATCAATTTTATCTTGCTTTCTTCAACATTATCTACTATACACGACAGAAACATGAATATGACAGTTTAAATTCTTCAAAACAGCATTTTGTATGATTTTGCAAGCTGAAAACTGCTATTTTATCTTGATTTTGCTGACATAAGCCATAACACACGACATATACATGAATATGACAGTTTAAATACTTGAAAACGGTGTTTTGTATGCTTTTGATTGCTTAAAACAGCATTTTCATCTTGCTTCCACCAACATTAGCTATTATACACGACAGAAACATGAATATGACAGTTTAAATACTTGAAAACGGTGTTTTGTATGCTTTTGCATGCTTAAAACAGCATTTTTATCTTGCTTTCACCAACATTAGCTATTATACACGACAGAAACATGATTATGACAGTTTAAATAATTGAAAACGGTGTTTTGTATGCTTTTGCAAGCTTAAAACCGCATTTTAATCTTGCTTTCACCAACATTAGCTATTATACACGACAGAAACATGAATATGACAGTTTAAATACTTGAAAACAGCATTAAGCTGAAAACAGCTATTTTATCTTGATTTTGCAGACATAAGCCATTACACACGAAATATACATGAATATGACAGTTTAAATACTTGAAAACGGTGTTTTGTATGCTTTTGCATGCCTAAAACAGCATTTTCATCTTGCTTTCACCAACATTAGCAATTATACACGACCAAAACATGAATATGACAGTTTAAATACTTGAAAACAGCATTTTGTATGTTTTTGCAAGCTGAAAACAGCTATTTTATCTTGATTTTGCAAACTTAAGCCATTACACACGACATATACATGAATATGACAGTTTAAATACTTGAAAACGGTGTTTTGTATGCTTTTGCATGCTTATCAATTTTATCTTGCTTTCTTCAACATTAGCTATTATACACGACAGAAACATGAATATGGCAGTTTAAATACTTAAAAACGGTGTTTTGTTTGCTTTTGCATGCTTAAAACATAATTTTAGCTTGCTTTCACCAACAGTAGCTATTATACACGACAGAAACATGAATATGACAGTTTAAATACTTGAAAACGGTGTTTTGTATGCTTTTGCATGCTTAAAACAGCATTTTTATCTTGCTTTCACCAACATTAGCTATTATACACGACAGAAACATGAATATGACAGTTTAAATACTTGAAAACAGCATTAAGCTGAAAACAGCTATTTTATCTTGATTTTGCAAACTTAAGCCATTACACACGACATATATATGAATATGACAGTTTAAATACTTGAAAACGGTGTTTTGTATGGTTTTTTTATGCTTAAAACAGCATTTTTACCTTGCTTTCACCAACATTAGCTATTATACACGACAGAAACATGGATATGATAGTTTAAATACTTGAAAACGGTGTTTTGTATGCTTTTGCATGCTTAAAACAGCATTTTTATGTTGCTTTCACCAACATTAGCTATTATACACGACAGAAACATGAATATGACAGTTTAAATACCTGAAAACGGTGTTTTGTATGCTTTTGCATGCTTAAAACAGCATTTTTATCTTGCTTTCACCAACATTAGCTATTATACACGACATAAACATGAATATGACATATTAAGTACTTGGAACCAGCATTTTGTATGTTTTTGCAAGCTGAAAACAGCTATTTCATCTTGATTTTGCAAATATAAGCCATTACACACGACATATACATGAATATGACAGTTTAAATACTTGAAAACGGTGTTTTGTATGCTTTTGCATGCTTAAAACAGCATTTTTATCTTGCTTTCACCAACATTAGCTATTATACACGACAGAAACATGAATATGACAGTTTAAATACTTGAAAACAGCATTATGCTGAAAACAGCTATTTTATCTTGATTTTGCAGACATAAGCCATTTCACACGACATATATATGAATATGACAGTTTATATACTTAAATACAATGTTTTGTATGCTTTTGATTGCTGAAAACAGCATTTTCATCTTGCTTTCACCAACATTTGCGATTATACATGACAGAAACATGAATATGACAGTTTAAATACTTGAAAACAGCATTTTGTATGTTTTTGCAAGCTGAAAACAGCTATTTTATCTTGATTTTGCAAACTTACGCCATTACACAGGACATATACATGAATATGACAGTTTAAATACTTGAAAACGGTGTTTTGTATGGTTTTGCATGCTTAAAAGAGCATTTTTATCTTGCTTTCACCAACATTAGCTATTATACACGACAGAAACATGAATATGACAGTTTAAATGCTTGAAAACGGTGTTTTGTATGCTTTTGCATGCTTAAAACAGCATTTTTATCTTTCTTTCACCAACATTAGCTATTATACACGACAGAAACATGAATATGACAGTTTAAATACTTGAAAACGGTGTTTTGTATGCTTTTGCAAGCTTAAAACCAACATTATCTATTATACACGACAGAAACATGAATATGACAGTTTAAATTCTTCAAAACAGCATTTTGTATGTTTTTGCAAGCTGAAAACAGCTATTTTATCTTGATTTTGCAAACTTAAGCCATTACACACGACATATACATGAATATGACAGTTTAAATACTTGAAAACGGTGTTTTGTATGCTTTTGCATGCTTATCAATTTTATCTTGCTTTCTTCAACATTATCTACTGTACACGACAGAAACATGAATATGACAGTTTAAATTCTTCAAAACAGCATTTTGTATGATTTTGCAAGCTGAAAACTGCTATTTTATCTTGATTTTGCTGACATAAGCCATAACACACGACATATACATGAATATGACAGTTTAAATACTTGAAAACGGTGTTTTGTATGCTTTTGATTGCTTAAAACAGCATTTTCATCTTGCTTTCACCAACATTAGCTATTATACACGACAGAAACATGAATATGACAGTTTAAATACTTGAAAACGGTGTTTTGTATGCTTTTGCATGCTTAAAACAGCATTTTTATCTTGCTTTCACCAACATTAGCTATTATACACGACAGAAACATGATTATGACAGTTTAAATAATTGAAAACGGTGTTTTGTATGCTTTTGCAAGCTTAAAACCGCATTTTAATCTTGCTTTCACCAACATTAGCTATTATACACGACAGAAACATGAATATGACAGTTTAAATACTTGAAAACAGCATTAAGCTGAAAACAGCTATTTTATCTTGATTTTGCAGACATAAGCCATTACACACGAAATATACATGAATATGACAGTTTAAATACTTGAAAACGGTGTTTTGTATGCTTTTGCATGCCTAAAACAGCATTTTCATCTTGCTTTCACCAACATTAGCAATTATACACGACCAAAACATGAATATGACAGTTTAAATACTTGAAAACAGCATTTTGTATGTTTTTGCAAGCTGAAAACAGCTATTTTATCTTGATTTTGCAAACTTAAGCCATTACACACGACATATACATGAATATGACAGTTTAAATACTTGAAAACGGTGTTTTGTATGCTTTTGCATGCTTATCAATTTTATCTTGCTTTCTTCAACATTAGCTATTATACACGACAGAAACATGAATATGGCAGTTTAAATACTTAAAAACGGTGTTTTGTTTGCTTTTGCATGCTTAAAACATAATTTTAGCTTGCTTTCACCAACAGTAGCTATTATACACGACAGAAACATGAATATGACAGTTTAAATACTTGAAAACGGTGTTTTGTATGCTTTTGCATGCTTAAAACAGCATTTTTATCTTGCTTTCACCAACATTAGCTATTATACACGACAGAAACATGAATATGACAGTTTAAATACTTGAAAACAGCATTAAGCTGAAAACAGCTATTTTATCTTGATTTTGCAGACATAAGCCATTACACACGACATATACATGAATATGACAGTTTATATACTTGAAAACGGTGTTTTGTATGGTTTTTTCATGCTTAAAACAGCATTTTCATCTTGCTTTCACCAACATTAGCGATTATACACGACAGAAACACGAATATGACAGTTTAAATACTTGAAAACAGCATTTTGTATGTTTTTGCAAGCTGAAAACAGCTATTTTATCTTGATTTTGCAAACATAAGCCATTACACACGACATATACATGAATATGACAGTTTAAATACTTGAAAACGGTGTCTTGTATGGTTTTTTCATGCTTAAAACAGCATTTTTACCTTGCTTTCACCAACATTAGCTATTATACACGACAGAAACATGGATATGATAGTTTAAATACTTGAAAACGGTGTTTTGTATGCTTTTGCATGCTTAAAACAGCATTTTTATGTTGCTTTCACCAACATTAGCTATTATACACGACAGAAACATGAATATGACAGTTTAAATACCTGAAAACGGTGTTTTGTATGCTTTTGCATGCTTAAAACAGCATTTTTATCCTGCTTTCACCAACATTAGCTATTATACACGACATAAACATGAATATGACATATTAAGTACTTGAAACCAGCATTTTGTATGTTTTTGCAAGCTGAAAACAGCTATTTCATCTTGATTTTGCAAATATAAGCCATTACACACGACATATACATGAATATGACAGTTTAAATACTTGAAAACGGTGTTTTGTATGCTTTTGCATGCTTAAAACAGCATTTTTATCTTGCTTTCACCAACATTAGCTATTATACACGACAGAAACATGAATATGACAGTTTAAATACTTGAAAACAGCATTATGCTGAAAACAGCTATTTTATCTTGATTTTGCAGACATAAGCCATTTCACACGACATATATATGAATATGACAGTTTATATACTTAAATACAATGTTTTGTATGCTTTTGATTGCTGAAAACAGCATTTTCATCTTGCTTTCACCAACATTTGCGATTATACACGACAGAAACATGAATATGACAGTTTAAATACTTGAAAACAGCATTTTGTATATTTTTGCAAGCTGAAAACAGCTATTTTATCTTGATTTTGCAAACTTAAGCCATTACACACGACATATACATGAATATGACAGTTTAAATACTTGAAAACGGTGTTTTGTATGGTTTTGCATGCTTAAAACAGCATTTTTATCTTGCTTTCACCAACATTAGCTATTATACACGACAGAAACATGAATATGACAGTTTAAATACTTGAAAACGGTGTTTTGTATGCTTTTGCATGCTTAAAACAGCATTTTTATCTTTCTTTCACCAACATTAGCTATTATACACGACAGAAACATGAATATGACAGTTTAAATACTTGAAAACGGTGTTTTGTATGCTTTTGCAAGCTTAAAACCAACATTATCTATTATACACGACAGAAACATGAATATGACAGTTTAAATACTTGAAAACAGCATTAAGCTGAAAACAGCTATTTTATCTTGATTTTGCAGATATAAGCCATTACACACGAAATATACATAAATATGACAGTTTAAATACTTGAAAACGGTGTTTTGTATGCTTTTGCATGCTTAAAACAGCATTTTCATCTTGCTTTCACCAACATTAGCAATTATACACGACAAAAACATGAATATGACAGTTTAAATACTTGAAAACAGCATTTTGTATGTTTTTGCAAGCTGAAAACAGCTATTTTATCTTGATTTTGCAAACTTAAGCCATTACACACGACATATACATGAATATGACAGTTTAAATACTTGAAAACGGTGTTTTGTATGCTTTTGCATGCTTATCAATTTTATCTTGCTTTCTTCAACATTATCTACTATACACGACAGAAACATGAATATGACAGTTTAAATTCTTCAAAACAGCATTTTGTATGATTTTGCAAGCTGAAAACTGCTATTTTATCTTGATTTTGCTGACATAAGCCATAACACACGACATATACATGAATATGACAGTTTAAATACTTGAAAACGGTGTTTTGTATGCTTTTGATTGCTTAAAACAGCATTTTCATCTTGCTTTCACCAACATTAGCTATTATACACGACAGAAACATGAATATGACAGTTTAAATACTTAAAAACAGCATTTTGTATGTTTTTGCAAGCTGAAAACAGCTTTTTTATCTTAATTTTGCAAACATAAGCCATTACACACGACATATACATGAATCTGACAGTTTAAATACTTGAAAACGGTGTTTTGTTTGCATTTGCATGCTTAAAACAGCATTTTTAACTTGCTATCACCAACATTAGCTATTATACACGACAAAAACATGAATATGGCAGTTTAAATACTTGAAAACGGTGTTTTGTATGCTTATATGCTTAAAACATAATTTTAGCTTGCTTTCACCAATAGTAGCTATTATACACGACAGAAACATGAATATGACAGTTTAAATACTTGAAAACGGTGTTTTGTATGATTTTGCATGCTTAAAACAGCATTTTTATCTTGCTTTCACCAACATTAGCTATTATACACGACAGAAACATGAATATGACAGTTTAAATACTTGAAAACAGCATTAAGCTGAAAACAGCAATTTTATCTTGATTTTGCAGACATAAGCCATTACACACGACATATACATGAATATGACAGTTTATATACTTGAAAACGGTGTTTTGTATGGTTTTTTCATGCTTAAAACAGCATTTTTATCTTGATTTCACCAACATTAGCGATTATACACGACAGAAACACGAACATGACAGTTTAAATACTTGAAAACAGCATTTTGTATGTTTTTGCAAGCTGAAAACAGCTATTTTATCTTGATTTTGCAAACTTAAGCCATTACACACGACATATACATGAATATGACAGTTTAAATACTTGAAAACGGTGTTTTGTATGCTTTTGCATGCTTATCAATTTTATCTTGCTTTCTTCAACATTAGTTATTATACACGACAGAAACATGAATATGACAGTTTAAATTCTTCAAAACAGCATTTTGTATGATTTTGAAAGCTGAAAACTGCTATTTTATCTTAATTTTGCTGACATAAGCCATAACACACGACATATACATGAATATGACAGTTTAAATACTTGAAAACGGTGTTTTGTATGCTTTTGATTGCTTAAAACAGCATTTTTATCTTGCTTTCACCAACATTAGCTATTATACACGACAGAAACATGAATATGACAGTTTAAATACTTGAAAACGGTGTTTTGTATGCTTTTGCATGATTAAAACAGCATTTTTATCTTGCTTTCACCAACATTAGCTATTATACACGACAGAAACATGAATATGACAGTTTAAATACTTAAAAACAGCATTTTGTATATTTTTGCAAGCTGAAAACAGCTTTTTTATCTTAATTTTGCAAACATAAGCCATTACGCACGACATATACATGAATCTGACAGTTTAAATACTTGAAAACGGTGTTTTGTTTGCATTTGCATGCTTAAAACAGCATTTTTAACTTGCTATAACCAACATTAGCTATGATACACGACAGAAACATGAATATGGCAGTTTAAATACTTGAAAACGGTGTTTTGTATGCTTTTGCATGCTTAAAACAGCATTTTTAACTTGCTTTCACCAACATTAGCTATTATACACGACAGAAACATGAATATGACCGTTTAAATACTTGAAAACGGTGTTTTGTATGCTTTTGCATGCTTAAAACAGCATTTTTATCTTGCATTCACCAACATTAGCTATTATACACGACAGGAACATGAATATGACATATTAAATTCTTGAAACCAGCATTTTGTATGTTTTGCAAGCTGATAACATCTATTTTATCTTGATTTTGCAAACATAAGCCATTACACACGACATATACATGCTTATGACAGTTTAAATTCTTGAAAAAGGTGTTTTGTATGCTTTTAAATGCTTAAAACACCATTTTTATCCTGCTTTCACCAACATTAGCTATTATACACGACATAAACATGAATATGACATATTAAATACTTGAAACCAGCATTTTGTATGTTTTTGCAAGCTGATAACATCTATTTTATTTTGATTTTGCAAACATGAGCCATTACACACGACATATACATGTTTATGACAGTTTAAATATTTGAAAACGGTGTTTTGTATGCTTTTGCATGCTTAAAACAGCATTTTTATCTTGCTTTCACAAACATTAGCTATTATACACGACAGAAACATGAATATGACAGTTTAAATACTTGAAAACAGCATTTTGTATGTTTTTGCAAGCTGAAAACAGCTATTTTATCTTGATTTTGCAAACATAATCCATTACACACGACATATACATGAATATGACAGTTTAAATACTTGAAAACGGTGTTTTGTATGCTTTTGCATGCTTAAAACAGCATTTTTATCTTGCTTTCACCAACATTAGCTATTATACACGACAGAAACATAAATATGACAGTTTAAATACTTGAAAACAGCATTTTATATGTTTTTTTTTATCTTGATTTTGCAAACATAAGCCATTTCACACGACATTTACATGAATATGACAGTTTAAATACTTGAAAACGGTGTTTTGTATGCTTTTGCATGCTTAAAACAGCATTTTTATCTTGCTTTCACCAACATTAGCTATTATACACGACAGAAACATGAATATGGTAGTTTACATACTTAAAAACGGTGTTTTGTTTGCATGCTTAAAACAGCTTTTTTATCTTGCTTTCACCAACATTAGCTATTATACACGATAGAAACATGAATATGACAGTTTAATTACTTGAAAACGGTGTTTTGTTAGCTTTTGCATGCTTAAAACAGCATTTTTATCTTGCTTTCACACATTAGCTATTATACACAACAGAAACATGAATATGACAGTTTAAATACTTGAAAACGGTGTTTTGTATGCTTTTGAATGCTTAAAACAGCATTTTTATCTTGCTTTCACCAACATTAGCTATTATACACGACAGATACATGAATATGACAGTTTAATTACTTGAAAACAGCATTTTATATGTTTTTGCAAGCTGAAAACAGCTATTTTATCTTGATTATGCAAACATAAGCCATTACACACGACATTTACATGAATATGACAGTTTAAATACTTGAAAACGGTGTTTTGTATGCTTTTGCATGCTTAAAACAGCATTTTTATCTTGCTTTCACCAACATTAGCTATTATACACGACAGAAACATGAATATGGCAGTTTAAATACTTAAAAACGGTGTTTTGTTTGCTTTTGCATGCTTAAAACATCATTTTTATCTTGCTTTCACCAACAGTAGCTATTATGCATGACAGAAACATGAATATGACAGTTTAAATACTTGAAAACGGTGTTTTGTTTGCTTTTGCATGCTTAAAACAGCATTTTTATCTTGCTTTCACCAACATTAGCTATTTTACACGACAGAAACATGAATATGACAGTTTATATACTTGAAAACAGCATTTTATATGTTTTTGCAAGCTGAAAACAGCTATTTTATCTTGATTTTGCAAACATAAGCCATTTCACACGACATTTACATGAATATGACAGTTTAAATACTTGAAAACGGTGTTTTGTATGCTTTTGCATGCTTAAAACAGAATTTTTATCTTGCTTTCACCAACATTAGCTATTATACACGACAAAAACATGAATATGGCAGTTTAAATACTTAAAAACGGTGTTTTGTTTGCTTTTGCATGCTTAAAACAGCATTTTTATCTTGCTTTCACCAATATTAGCTATTATACACTACAGAAACATGAATATGACAGTTTAAATACTTGAAAACAGCATTTTGTATGTTTTTGCAAGCTGAAAACCGCTATTTTATCTTGATTTTGCAAACATAATCCATTACACACGACATATACATGAATATGACAGTTTAAATAATTGAAAACGGTGTTTTGTATGCTTTTGCATGCTTAAAACAGCATTTTTATCTTACTTTCACCAACATTATCTACTATACACGACAGAAACATGAATATGACAGTTTAAATACTTGAAAACGGTGTTTTGTATGCTTTTGCATGTTTAAAACAGCATTTTTATCTTGCTTTCACCAACATTAGCTATTATACACGACAGATACATGAATATGACAGTTTAAATACTTGAAAACAGCATTTTATAGGTTTTTGCAAGCTGAAAACAGCTATTTTATCTTGATTTTGCAAACATAAGCCATTACACACGACAAAAACATGAATATGGCAGTTTAAATACTTAAAAACGGTGTTTTGTTTGCTTTTGCATGCTTAAAACAGCATTTTTATCTTGCTTTCACCAATATTAGCTATTATACACTACAGAAACATGAATATGACAGTTTAAATACTTGAAAACAGCATTTTGTATGTTTTTGCAAGCTGAAAACAGCTATTTTATCTTGATTTTGCAAACATAATCCATTACACACGACATATACATGAATATGACAATTTAAATACTTGAAAACGGTGTTTTGTATGCTTTTGCATGCTTAAAACAGCATTTTTATCTTACTTTCACCAACATTATCTACTATACACGACAGAAACTTTAATATGACAGTTTAAATACTTGAAAACGGTGTTTTGTATGCTTTTGAATACTTAAAACAGCATTTTTATCTTGCTTTCACCAACATTAGCTATTATACACGACAAAAACATGAATATGGCAGTTTAAATACTTAAAAACGGTGTTTTGTTTGCTTTTGCATGCTTAAAACAGCATTTTTATGTTGCTTTCACCAATATTAGCTATTATACACTACAGAAACATGAATATGACAGTTTAAATACTTGAAAACAGCATTTTGTATGTTTTTGCAAGCTGAAAACAGCTATTTTATCTTGATTTTGCAAACATAATCCATTACACACGACATATACATGAATATGACAGTTTAAATACTTGAAAACGGTGTTTTGTATGCTTTTGCATGCTTAAAACAGCATTTTTATCTTGCTTTCACCAACATTAGCTATTATACACGACAGAAACATGAATATGGCAGTTTACATACTTAAAAACGGTGTTTTGTTTGCTTTTGCATGCTTAGAACAGCATTTTTATCTTGCTTTCACCAACATTAGCTATTATACACGATAGAAACATGAATATGACAGTTTAAATACCTGAAAACGGTGTTTTGTTTTCTTTTGCATGCTTAAAACTGCATTTCAAATCTGACAGCTGATACAGTGTAGACGTGCTTAAGTGACGACTGCTAAGTCAAGGTCAAGGTAAAACTACTACTAATATTCTACCCTTTAAATCCTCATTACAAACAAAATAAACAACCCAACATACTCCCAAAACTAAAAACCCCTACTCCATATCTCCTGCTCCATATAAAACAAAAAATCCAAATAAAATCCAAATCTAGGTGTATTCATTTACATGCTAAATGGCGACATCTACAAAACAATAGCAAAAAAAAAACAAAGCCGATAAAAGAGTAACGATGAAACCAACAGTCTTAAACAAAACTACACCAACAAACATGGAACAAACAGGTACAGACTATGCCAACACTCTCAAGAAAAATATAAACAAATCGCAGAACCTTCATCCGTCAAAAGAACAAGCAATAGTTATTACGGCTATCAATGAAATCCCTTTAAAAGACTACATAATAACCATTGGTAACTTAGTACAACCAAAAAATATAATTTTTGCTTCTAGGATCTCCAATAATAGAATTTGTATATACTTACAAACAAAACAAATAGTAGACAACTTAATCGCAAAATACAAGCAAATAGAAATCAACAACAAACTTTTAGATATTAGGCGACTAATAACACCTACTAAACGAATAATTATATCCAATGCATGCCCATCAATTCCACATAGCATTATCGAAAAAGCTCTAAATGAAAAAAATTTAAAACTAGTTTCACCTATTACTTTTCTTCGAATTGGAATACCAGATGGTGAATACTCACACGTGTTAAGCTTTAGACGACAAGTATATATAGCCGAAAAGACAGACACAATAATTCCAGAATCTTTACTGATCACATATGAAGACACGGACTATCGAATCTTCATATCCGGAGAAGCACCCATATGTTACATATGCAAAAAACAGGGACACACAACAACTCAATGCCAGTTAAATCAACAACCTCGCACTACACAAACGCTCACTACCACACCTGTAATAACTAACATTGACACACAACAAAAAATCACAAACCAAACAACCTCAAGTTCACAACCACAGAATAATCAAAACGAAAAATTAAAAATAAAAGAAAATATAAAACTACCACTATCACAACCACTAATAACAACATACACCAAAATACAAAACTCGCCCCAAACCTTTTTCCCCTTCCCTGAAACAAAAAAATCATCCTTATCTATAAATCAAAATCAACAAAATATAAACAAAGACCAACCAAAAACCTCAAATACAGAAGAAATAAATAAAGATCCAAATGATATAAATAAACCGACGAGCACTAAAAGATTAAACGATAACGACAACGACAACACTCCCATAGACACTCAAAGTGATTCAAAATCGAGCGTCAGACGAACTAAAATAAGAAAAGTAAAGGAATCAAGATCAATTAGCCCTACTTACACCCTAACAACTCAAGAAATGCTAGCATGCTTAGAAAACGAGATAAATAATAATCCAACTGAATACCCATTAAACTATGACAAATTTAAAGATTTCATAGAAAACGCTACCAACAGCTTAGACCCACATTCAATATCAAAGGATTACTTACAGAACACAGAAGAACTAGTAAATATGATAAACAAACTATACCCACTATTAGACAGAAGAGTAATGAAAAATAGATTTACAAGACTACAAAGCCGATTAAAAATACAATTAGAAGAAAAAAGAGAATTAGAAAGCCAAAATTAAAATCATGAACATCATTCAATGGAATATGAATGGATTTCATTCGCATCTTCCTGAACTGAAAAAATTAATAGCGGACACAAACGCTCAATTTATCTGCCTACAAGAAACACGACTCCACCCCAACAAGAAAACATCACTCAAAAACTACTCTATATACAGAAAAGATAGATATAATCCCACAAATGCTAGTGGTGGTGTAGCCATAATAGCAAATAACTCAAAACATACTGAAGAAATAACACTAACCACAAATCTTGAAGCAGTCGCTATCAGAATGTTCACACCAAAACAAATAACAATCTGTTCTATATACTTACCCCCTAATCAGGAAATAAACCAAACAGAAATTGAACAACTTATAGAAGAACTTCCAACTCCATTTCTACTTTTGGGTGACTTTAACGCCCATAATACAATATGGGGAAGTGAAAATTCAAACAGAAGAGGAAAATATATAGAAAATATCCTAGATACCAACGACAATATCGTAATACTAAATGACGGAAACAGCACACATTTCTGTGCACAATCTGGCAATTTTACAGCCATTGACCTAACTATAAGCGACTGCACAATAGCATGCGATCTATCATGGACAGTACTACCACTCCTACATCTAGGAAATCACTTCCCCATAAAAGTATCAATAAATGAAGAAAATGAAAACAAAGTACATCATATAAAAAAATGGAAAACAAAAGACGCAAACTGGTCCCTATTTAAAGAATTAGCAGAAATCAAAAATACTACTGTAACAGACGACATAAATAAACAAGTAGAAGTACTAACAAGCACAATAATTGAAGCAGCTAATGCGGCGTTTAAAAAAATAGAAATAAATAATATCAAAAAACGAGTACCATGGTGGAATAAACAATGCCAAGAAGCAATACGCAACAACAAAAAAGCGCTATACAAATACAAAAAACATAGATCTATAGAAAACCTTATAAACTTGAAAAGAACTAAAGCACTTTGCAGAAGAACTATATTGGAAAGCAAGAAAGCATCATGGAAAGAATTTACATCTTCAATCACAACAGACACACCTATAACTGAAACATGGAATAAAATAAGGAAAATAAATGGAAAGAGAACCTATACAAACACAGACATTCTTATACACAATGACACTATAATCACAACACCACAACATATCGCAAATACATTAGCAGAACAATTCTATAAAAACTCAAGTGATGAACAGTATACGCCAGACTTTCGAGTACTCAAACAAAATACAGAAAAAGAAAATCTAACATTAGAACAAAATAATGAGAATCCCATAAACGATCCAATCACAGAAAAAGAACTGCATACAGTCATCCAAGATCTTAAAACATCCACAAGTCCAGGACCAGACGGTATAACGTATGAAATAATCAAACAACTCCCAGACAAAACACAACTCTACCTACTAGAGATATACAACAAAATCTGGACACAAAATAAATTTCCAGAAAAATGGAGAGAAGTGATAACAATCCCAATACTAAAGCCAAACAAACCAAAGACAAATGCAAGAAATTATAGACCAATCTCATTATCAAACTGTTTGAGTAAAGTCCTACAAAAAATTATTAACAACAGACTAACTTGGCATTTAGAAACAAATAACATCATTAACGAAAAACAAAGTGGTTTCAGACAAGATCGTTCAACTATAGACCAACTAATAACTATTCAAAATGAAATTCACAAAGCTTTCAGAAATAAACAATATACAGCTGCAATATTCTTTGACATATCAAAAGCCTACGACACTGTTTGGAAACACTACATCCTAAAATCGCTAATAGAAAACAAGTTAGAAGGCAACATCTTTAACTTCATAAATAACTTTTTACAAAAAAGGAAATTTAGAGTATTATACAACGGGTACTTGTCTGAAGAAAAACAACAAGAGAACGGTACACCACAAGGAGAAATCCTAAGTGTTACCTTGTTCTTGTTAGCAATGAACAAAATAACAGAGTTCATCCCAGAAAACGTAAATACATCACTCTTTGCAGACGATCTTGCAATATACTATAAAAATAAAAACACGAAAACTTTGAAAAAAGAACTCCAAGCCACTACAAACCGACTCCAAGAATGGTCCAAAAGTACGGGACTACAGTTTTCCGAGGAAAAAACCAAGATGATGTTATTTACAAAACTCACTAGACCTGTAGTAAAACCAATTATTAAAATAAATAATAGAATAATTGAATATGTTAATAACACCAAATTTCTGGGTATGACACTTGACAAACATCTCTCATGGAAATTACATATATCCATACTAAAACAAGAATGCTACAAAGGATTAACTTTAATTAAATGCCTATCACACAATAAATGGGGATCAGATAGAGATATTCTTCTACGAATATATCTCTCACATATACAGTCAAAATTAGACTATGGAGCCATAGTATACCAAACGGCTAGTACGAACACATTAAAAATACTAGAACCAGTACAAAACACGGCGATCAGGCTAGCAATAGGAGCATACAGAACCAGCCCCGCCATTAGCATGCTAAATGAATCAAACATTATACCATTAGAATTACGAAGAAACCAACTAACTATGTCCTACATAACAAAATTGTCAAAAAATCCTAAAAATCCTGCCTTCAAACAAATTTTCAATACAACACAAAACCACATAGTACCACTAACTAACACCCCATTCCAACAAAAAATAAATGAAATCCTAACTAGCCTCCAAACCAGTTTACCTGACCTTGAGGGAAAGCACACGAACAACATACCACCATGGAAGATGAATCCACCTAAATTTATTATGGAACTAACTAACCTCAAGAAATCAGATACATCGATAGACACTATAAAAGAACAGTACCACCAAGTGTGCAACCAATATCCACAAGCCGACATAATACACACAGACGGATCAAAAACTTCGAAAGGAACTGGAGGAGCTATAATAACAAAAGACAAAAAGACTAAATTTCACCTACCAGATGACATATCTATCTTTACAGCAGAAGCATATAGCATACTGTATGCCTTAAATGACATAAGAACTTCACAATCAGAGAAGAAAGAATTTATTATATGCACGGATTCTCTAAGTGTAATACAACAAACAAATAAAATGTATAATAAATCACCAATCATCCAAAAAATCCAGGAATGTATACATCACGTAACAAAAAACAACAAAATCATGTTAATGTGGGTACCATCACACGCAGGCATAAAAGAAAACGAAGAGGCAGACCAGATGGCAAAAGAAGCTGTAGAGATAGAAGAAGAAACACCCATACCCATACCAACCAACGACTACCTCAAAAAAATTAAGACACAATTCACTGAACAATGGAATACTAGATGGACACAAATAACAGGAAACAAACTAAGAAACATTAAAACAGACACCTCAAAATGGACTAACATAAACAATCGGCGAGACCAAATAAAAATCACGAGACTTAGAATAGGACACACAAATTTAACACACAAACATATCATACAAAAAACAGAACCAGAAAAATGCAATGAGTGCAACATACCAATCACAGTGCAACACATAATACAAGAATGCCCAAAATATACGACCCAAAGAACGCAAAACAACATAGCCCAAACACTAGAAGAAAATCTAGGGAACAACATTGACCAACTGAAAAACATAATAAAATACTGTACCGACATCAACTTACTGAAATACATATAAATTATTTATGTAAACTATGTAATACCTCAATATTGTACCGGGTACTAATAACCGGAGTAGTTGAAGTACTCACTATTTTTTTAAATAAAAAAAAAAAAAAAAAAAAACTGCATTTTTATCTTGCTTTCACACATTAGCTATTATACACGACAGAAACATGAATATGACAGTTTAAATACTTAAAAACAGCACTTTGTATGTTTTTGCAAGCTGAAAACAGCTATTTTATATTGATTTTTCAAACACAAGCTATTATACACGACATATACAAGAATATGGCAGTTTAAATACTTGAAAACGGCGTTTAGTATGCTTTTGCATGCCGAAAACAGCTATTTTATCTTGCTTTCACCAACATTAGCTATTATACACGACAGAAACATGAATATGACAGTTTAAATACTTGAAAAGAGCACTTTGTATGTTTTTGCAAGCTGAAAACAGCTTTTATATCTTGATTTTGCAAACTCAAGCTATTATACACGGCATATACAAGAATATGACAGTTTAAATACTTGAAAACGGTGTTTTGTATGCTTTTGCATGCTTAAAACAGCATTTTTATCTTGCTTTCACCAACATTAGCTATTATACACGACAAAAACATGAATATGGCAGTTTAAATACTTAAAAACGGTGTTTTGTTTGCTTTTGCATGCTTAAAACAGCATTTTTATCTTGCTTTCACCAATATTAACTATTATACACTACAGAAACATGAATATGACAGTTTGAATACTTGAAAACAGCATTTTGTATGTTTTTGCAAGCTGAAAACAGCTATTTTATCTTGATTTTGTAAACATAATCCATTACACACGACATATACATGAATATGACAGTTTAAATACTTGAAAACGGTGTTTTGTATGCTTTTGCATGCTTAAAACAGCATTTTTATCTTACTTTCACCAACATTAGCTACTATACACGACAGAAACATGAATATGACAGTTTAAATACTTGAAAACGGTGTTTTGTATGCTTTTGCATGTTTAAAACAGCATTTTTATCTTGCTTTTACCAACATTAGCTATTATACACGACAGATACATGAATATGACAGTTTAAATACTTGAAAACAGCATTTTATATGTTTTTGCAAGCTAAAAACAGCTATTTTATCTTGATTTTGCAAACATAAGCCATTACACACGACATTTATATGAATATGACAGTTTAAATACTTGAAAACGGTGTTTTGTATGCTTTTGCATGCTTATAACAGCATTTTTATCTTGCTTTCACCAACATTAGCTATTATACACGACAAAAACATGAATATGGCAGTTTAAATACTTAAAAACGGTGTTTTGTTTGCTTTTGCATGCTTAAAACAGCATTTTTATCTTGCTTTCACCAATATTAGCTATTATACACTACAGAAACATGAATATGACAGTTTAAATACTTGAAAACAGCATTTTGTATGTTTTTGCAAGCTGAAAACAGCTTTTTTATCTTGATTTTGCAAACATAAGCCATTACATACGACATATACATGAATATGACAGTTTAAATACTTGAAACGGTGTTTTGTATGCTTTTGCATGCTTAAAACAGCATTTTTAATTTGCTTTCACCAACATTAGCTATTATACACGACTGAAACATGAATATGACAGTTTAAATACTTAAAAACAGCATTTTGTAAGTTTTTGCAAGATAAAAACAGCTATTTTATCTTGATTTTGCAAACATAAGCCATTACACACGACAGATACATGAATATGACAATTTAAATACTTGAAAACGGTGTTTTGTATGCTTTTGCATGCTTAAAACAGCATTTTTATCTTGCTTTCACCAACATTAGCTGTTATACACAACAGAAACATGAATATGACAGTTTAAATACTTGAAAATGGTGTTTTGTTTGCTTTTGCATGATTAAAACAGCATTTTTAACTTGCTTTTACCAACATTAGCTATTATAAACGACAGAAACATGAATATGACAGTTTAAATATTTGAAAACAGAATTTTGTATGTTTTTGCAAGCTGAAAACAGCTATTTTATCTTGATTTTGCAAACATAATCCATTACACACGACATATACATGAATATGACAGTTTAAATACTTGAAAACGGTGTTTTGTATGCTTTTGCATGCTTAAAACAGCATTTTTATCTTGCTTTCACCAACATTAGCTATTATACACGACAAAAACATAAATATGACAGTTTAAATACTTGAAAACAGCATTTTATATGTTTTTTTTATCTTGATTTTGCAAACATAAGCCATTTCACACGACATTTACATGAATAAGACAGTTTAAATACTTGAAAACGGTGTTTTGTATGCTTTTGCATGCTTAAAACAGCATTTTTATCTTGCTTTCACCAACATTAGCTATTATACACGACAGAAACATGAATATGGCAGTTTACATACTTAAAAACGGTGTTTTGTTTGCATGCTTAAAACAGCATTTTTATCTTGCTTTCACCAACATTAGCTATTATACACGATAGAAACATGAATATGACAGTTTAATTACTTAAAAACGGTGTTTTGTTAGCTTTTGCATGCTTAAAACAGCATTTTTATCTTGCTTTCACACATTAGCTATTATACACGACAGAAACATGAATATGACAGTTTAAATACTTGAAAACGGTGTTTTGTATGCTTTTGAATGCTTAAAACAGCATTTTTATCTTGCTTTCACCAACATTAGCTATTATACACGACAGATACATGAATATGACAGTTTAATTACTTGAAAACAGCATTTTATATGTTTTTGCAAGCTGAAAACAGCTATTTTATCTTGATTATGCAAACATAAGCCATTACACACGACATTTACATGAATATGACAGTTTAAATACTTGAAAACGGTGTTTTGTATGCTTTTGCATGCTTAAAACAGCATTTTTATCTTGCTTTCACCAACATTAGCTATTATACACGACAGAAACATGAATATGGCAGTTTAAATACTTAAAAACGGTGTTTTGTTTGCTTTTGCATGCTTAAAACATCATTTTTATCTTGCTTTCACCAACAGTAGCTATTATACACGACAGAAACATGAATATGACCGTTTAAATACTTGAAAACGGTGTTTTGTTTGCTTTTGCATGCTTAAAACAGTATTTTTATCTTGCTTTCACCAACATTAGCTATTATAAACGACAGAAACATGAATATGGCAGTTTAAATACTTAAAAACGGTGTTTTGTTTGCTTTTGCATGCTTAAAACAGCATTTTTATCTTGCTTTCACCAATATTAGCTATTATACACTACAGAAACATGAATATGACAGTTTAAATACTTGAAAACAGCATTTTGTATGTTTTTGAATGCTTAAAACAGCATTTTTATCTTGCTTTCACCAACATTAGCTATTATACACGACAGATACATGAATATGACAGTTTAATTACTTGAAAACAGCATTTTATATGTTTTTGCAAGCTGAAAACAGCTATTTTATCTTGATTATGCAAACATAAGCCATTACACACGACATTTACATGAATATGACAGTTTAAATACTTGAAAACGGTGTTTTGTATGCTTTTGCATGCTTAAAACAGCATTTTTATCTTGCTTTCACCAACATTAGCTATTATACACGACAAAAACATGAATATGGCAGTTTAAATACTTAAAAACGGTGTTTTGTTTGCTTTTGCATGCTTAAAACAGCATTTTTATCTTGCTTTCACCAATATTAGCTATTATACACTACAGAAACATGAATATGACAGTTTAAATACTTGAAAACAGCATTTTGTATGTTTTTGCAAGCTGAAAACAGCTATTTTATCTTGATTTTGCAAACATAATCCATTACACACGACATATACATGAATATGACAATTTAAATACTTGAAAACGGTGTTTTGTATGCTTTTGCATGCTTAAAACAGCATTTTTATCTTACTTTCACCAACATTATCTACTATACACGACAGAAACATGAATATGACAGTTTAAATACTTGAAAACGGTGTTTTGTATGCTTTTGCATGTTTAAAACAGCATTTTTATCTTGCTTTCACCAACATTAGCTATTATACACGACAGATACATGAATATGACAGTTTAAATACTTGAAAACAGCATTTTATATGTTTTTGCAAGCTAAAAACAGCTATTTTATCTTGATTTTGCAAACATAAGCCATTACACACGACATTTACATGAATATGACAGTTTAAATACTTGAAAACGGTGTTTTGTATGCTTTTGCATGCTTAAAACAGCATTTTTATCTTGCTTTCACCAACATTAGCTATTATACACGACAGAAACATGAATATGGCAGTTTAAATACTTAAAAACGGTGTTTTGTTTGCTTTTGCATGCTTAAAACAGCATTGTTATCTTGCTTTCACCAATATTAGCTATTATACACGATAGAAACATGAATATGATAGTTTAAATACTTGAAAACGGTGCTTTGTTTGCTTTTGCATGCTTAAAACAGCATTTTTATCTTGCTTTCACCAACATTAGCTATTATACACGACAGAAACATGAATATGACAGTTCAAATACTTAAAAACAGCATTTTGTATGTTTTTGCAAGCTGAAAACAGCTATTTTATCTTGATTTTGCAAACATAAGCCATTACACACGACATATACATGTATATGACAGTATAAATACTTGAAAACTGTGTTTGCTATGCTTTAGCATGCTTAAAGCAGCATTTTTATCTTGCTTTCACCAACATTAGCTATTATACACGACAGAAACATGAATATGACAGTTTAAATACTTGAAAACAGCATTTTATATGTTTTGTCAAGCTGAAAACAGCTATTTTATCTTGATTTTGCAAACATAAGCCATTAAACACGACATATACATGAATATGACAGTTTAAATACTTTAAAACGGTGTTTTGTATGCTTTTGTATGCTTAAAACAGCATTTTTATCTTGCTTTCACCAACATTAGCTATTACACACGACAGAAACATGAATATGACAGTTTGAATACTTGGAAACGGTGTTTTGTTTGCTTTTGCATGCTTAAAACAGCATTATTATCTTGCTTTCATTAACATTAGCTATTATACACGACAGAAACATGAATATGACAGTTTAAATACTTGAAAACAGCATTTTGTATGTTTTTGCAAGCTGAAAACAGCTTTTTTATCTTGATTTTGCAAACATAAGCCATTACACACGACATATACATGAATATGACAGTTTAAATACTTGAAACGGTGTTTTGTATGCTTTTGCATGCTTAAAACAGCATTTTTAATTTGCTTTCACCAACATTAGCTATTATACACGACTGAAACATGAATATGACAGTTTAAATACTTAAAAACAGCATTTTGTAAGTTTTTGCAAGATAAAAACAGCTATTTTATCTTGATTTTGCAAACATAAGCCATTACACACGACAGATACATGAATATGACAGTTTAAATACTTGAAAACGGTGTTTTGTATGCTTTTGCATGCTTAAAACAGCATTTTTATCTTGCTTTCACCAACATTAGCTGTTATACACGACAGAAACATGAATATGACAGTTTAAATACTTGAAAATGGTGTTTTGTTTGCTTTTGCATGATTAAAACAGCATTTTTATCTTGCTTTTACCAACATTAGCTATTATAAACGACAGAAACATGAATATGACAGTTTAAATACTTGAAAACAGCATTTTGTATGTTTTTGCAAGCTGAAAACAGCTATTTTATCTTGATTTTGCAAACATAAGCCATTACACACGACATATACATGAATATAACAGTTTAAATACTTGAAAACGGTGTTTTGTATGCTTTTGCATGCTTAAAACAGCATTTTTTATCTTGCTTTCACCAACATTAGCTATTATACACGACAGAAACATGAATATGGCAGTTTACATACTTAAAAACGGTGTTTTGTTTGCATGCTTAAAACAGCATTTTTATCTTGCTTTCACCAACATTAGCTATTATACACGATAGAAACATGAATATGACAGTTTAATTACTTGAAAACGGTGTTTTGTTAGCTTTTGCATGCTTAAAACAGCATTTTTATCTTGCTTTCACACATTAGCTATTATACACGACAGAAACATGAATATGACAGTTTAAATACTTGAAAACGGTGTTTTGTATGCTTTTGAATGCTTAAAACAGCATTTTTATCTTGCTTTCACCAACATTAGCTATTATACACGACAGATACATGAATATGACAGTTTAATTACTTGAAAACAGCATTTTATATGTTTTTGCAAGCTGAAAACAGCTATTTTATCTTGATTATGCAAACATAAGCCATTACACACGACATTTACATGAATATGACAGTTTAAATACTTGAAAACGGTGTTTTGTATGCTTTTGCATGCTTAAAACAGCATTTTTATCTTGCTTTCACCAACATTAGCTATTATACACGACAGAAACATGAATATGGCAGTTTAAATACTTAAAAAATGTGTTTTGTTTGCTTTTGCATGCTTAAAACATCATTTTTATCTTGCTTTCACCAACAGTAGCTATTATACACGACAGAACATGAACATGACAGTTTAAATACTTGAAAACGGTGTTTTGTTTGCTTTTGCATGCTTAAAACAGTATTTTTATCTTGCTTTCACCAACATTAGCTATTATACACGATAGAAACATGAATATGACAGTTTATATACTTAAAAACAGCATTTTATATGTTTTTGCAAGCTGAAAACAGCTATTTTATCTTGATTTTGCAAACATAAGCCATTTCACACGACATTTACATGAATATGACAGTTTAAATACTTGAAAACGGTGTTTTGTATGCTTTTGCATGCTTAAAACAGAATTTTTATCTTGCTTTCACCAACATTAGCTATTATACACGACAGAAACATGAATATGACAGTTTAAATACTTGAAAACGGTGTTTTGTATGCTTTTGCATGTTTAAAACAGCATTTTTATCTTGCTTTCACCAACATTAGCTATTATACACGACAGATATATGAATATGACAGTTTAAATACTTGAAAACAGCATTTTATATGTTTTTGCAAGCTGAAAACAGCTATTTTATCTTGATTTTGCAAACATAAGCCATTACACACGACATTTACTAGAATATGACAGTTTAAATACTTGAAAACGGTGTTTTGTATGCTTTTGCATGCTTAAAACAGAATTTTTATCTTGCTTTTACCAACATTAACTATTAAACACGACAAAAACATGAATATGGCAGTTTAAATACTTAAAAACGGTGTTTTGTTTGCTTTGCATGCTTAAAACAGCATTTTTATCTTGCTTTCACCAATATTAGCTATTATACACTACAGAAACATGAATATGACATTTTAAATACTTGAAAACAGCATTTGTATGTTTTTGCAAGCTGAAAACAGCTATTTTATCTTGATTTTGCAAACATAATCCATTACACACGACATATACATGAATATGACAATTTAAATACCTGAAAACGGTGTTTTGTATGCTTTTGCATGCTTAAAACAGCATTTTTATCTTACTTTCACAAACATTATCTACTATACACGACAGAAACATGAATATGACAGTTTAAATACTTGAAAACGGTGTTTTGTATGCTTTTGAATACTTAAAACAGCATTTTTATCTTGCTTTCACCAACATTAGCTATTATACACGACAAAAACATGAATATGGCAGTTTAAATACTTAAAAACGGTGTTTTGTTTGCTTTTGCATGCTTAAAACAGCATTTTTATGTTGCTTTCACCAATATTAGCTATTATACACTACAGAAACATGAATATGACAGTTTAAATACTTGAAAACAGCATTTTGTATGTTTTTCAAGCTGAAAACAGCTATTTTATCTTGATTTTGCAAACATAATCCATTACACACGACATATACATGAATATGACAGTTTAAATACTTGAAAACGGTGTTTTGTATGCTTTTGCATGCTTAAAACTGCATTTTTATCTTGCTTTCACCAACATTAGCTATTATACACGACAGAAACATGAATATGGCAGTTTACATACTTAAAAACGGTGTTTTGTTTGCTTTTGCATGCTTAGAACAGAATTTTTATCTTGCTTTCACCAACATTAGCTATTATACACGATAGAAACATGAATATGATAGTTTAAATATTTGAAAACGGTATTTTGTTTGCTTTTGCATGCTTAAAACTGCATTTTTATCTTGCTTTCACACATTAGCTATTATACACGACAGAAACATGAATATGACAGTTTTAAATACTTAAAAACAGCACTTTGTATGTTTTTGCAAGCTGAAAACAGCTATTTTATATTGATTTTTCAAACACAAGCTATTATACACGACATATACATGAATATGACAGTTTAAATACTTGAAAACGGTGTTTTGTATGCTTTTGCATGCTTAAAACAGCATTTTTATCTTACTTTCACCAACATTAGCTACTATACACGACAGAAACATGAATATGACAGTTTAAATACTTGAAAATGGTGTTTTGTATGCTTTTGCATGTTTAAAACAGCATTTTTATCTTGCTTTTACCAACATTAGCTATTATACACGACAGATACATGAATATGACAGTTTAAATACTTGAAAACAGCATTTTATATGTTTTTGCAAGCTAAAAACAGCTATTTTATCTTGATTTTGCAAACATAAGCCATTACACACGACATTTACAGGAATATGACAGTTTAAATACTTGAAAACGGTGTTTTGTATGCTTTTGCATGCTTAAAACAGCATTTTTATCTTGCTTTCACCAACATTAGCTATTATACACGACAGAAACATGAATATGGCAGTTTAAATACTTAAAAACGGTGTTTTGTTTGCTTTTGCATGCTTAAAACAGCATTGTTATCTTGCTTTCACCAATATTAGCTATTATACACGATAGAAACATGAATATGATAGTTTAAATACTTGAAAACGGTGTTTTGTTTGCTTTTGCATGCTTAAAACAGCATTTTTATCTTGCTTTCACCAACATTAGCTATTATACACGACAGAAACATGAATATGACAGTTCAAATACTTAAAAACAGCATTTTGTATGTTTTTGCAAGCTGAAAACAGCTATTTTATCTTGATTTTGCAAACATAAGCCATTACACACGACATATACATGTATATGACAGTATAAATACTTGAAAACTGTGTTTGCTATGCTTTTGCATGCTTAAAGCAGCATTTTTATCTTGCTTTCACCAACATTAGCTATTATACACGAAAGAAACATGAATATGACAGTTTAAATACTTGAAAACAGCATTTTATATGTTTTTTCAAGCTGAAAACAGCTATTTTATCTTGATTTTGCAAACATAAGCCATTAAACACGACATATACATGAATATGACAGTATAATACTTTAAAACGGTGTTTTGTATGCTTTTGCATGCTTAAAACAGCATTTTTATCTTGCTTTCACCAACATTAGCTGTTATACACGACAGAAACATGAATATGACAGTTTAAATACTTGAAAATGGTGTTTTGTTTGCTTTTGCATGATTAAAACAGCATTTTTATCTTGCTTTTACCAACATTAGCTATTATAAACGACAGAAACATAAATATGACAGTTTAAATACTTGAAAACAGCATTTTGTATGTTTTTACAAGCTGAAAACAGCTATTTTATCTTGATTTTGCAAACATAAGCCATTACACACGACATATACATGAATATGACAGTTTAAATACTTGAAAACGGTGTTTTGTTTGCTTTTGCATGCTTAAAACAGCATTTTTATCTTGCTTTCACCAACATTAGCTATTATACTCGACAGAAACATGAATATGGCAGTTTAAATACTTAAAAACGGTGTTTTGTATGCTTTTGCATGCTTAAAACAGCATTTTTCACTTGCTTTCACCAACATTAGCTATAATATACGACAGAAACATGAATATGACAGTTTAAATACTTGAAAACAGCATTTTGTATGTTTTTGCAAGCTGAAAACAGCTATTTTATCTTTATTTTGCAAACATAAGCCATTACACACGACATATACATGAATATGACAGTTTAAATACTTGAAAACGGTGTTTTGTATGCTTTTGCGTGCTTAAAACAGTATTTTTATCTTGCTTTCACCAACATTAGCTATTATACATGACAGAAACATGAATATGACAGTTTAAATACTTGAAAACGGTGTTTTGTATGCTTTTGCATGCTTAAAACAGCATTTTTATCTTGCTTTCACCAACATTAGATATTATACACGACAGAAACATGAATATGACAATTTAAATACTTGAAAACAGCATTAAGCTGAAAACAGCTATTTTATCTTGATTTTGCAGACATAAGCCATTACACACGACATATACATGAATATGACAGTTTAAATACTTGAAAACGGTGTTTAGTATGCTTTTGCATGCTTAAAGCAGCATTTTTGTCTTGCTTTCACCAACATTAGCTATTAAACACGACAGAAACATGAATATGACAGTTTAAATACTTGAAAACGGTGTTTTGTATGTTTTTGCATGCTTAAAACAGCAGTTTTATCTTGCTTTCACCAACATTTGCTATTATACACGACAGAAACATGAATATGACAGTTTAAATACTTGAAAACAGCTTTAAGCTGAAAACAGCTATTTTATCTTGATTTTGCATGCATAAGCCATTACACACGACATATACATGAATATGACAGTTTATATACTTGAAAACGGTGTTTTGTATGCTTTTGATTGCTAAAAACAGCATTTTCATCTTGCTTTCACCAACATTAGCGATTATGCACGACAGAAACATGAATATGACAGTTTAAATACTTGAAAACAGCATTTTGTATGTTTTTGCAAGCTGAAAACTGCTATTTTATCTTGATTTTGCAAACTTAAGCCATTACACACGACATATACATAAATATGACAGTTTAAATACTTGAAAACGGTGTTTTGTATGGTTTTGCATGCTTAAAACAGCATTTTTACCTTGCTTTCACCAACATTAGCTATTATACACGACAGAAACATGAATATGATAGTTTAAATACTTGAAAACGGTGTTTTGTATGCTTTTGCAATCTTAAAACAGCATTTTTATCTTGCTTTCACCAACATTAGCTATTATACACGACAGAAACATGAATATGACAGTTTAAATACTTGAAAACGGTGTTTTGTATGCTTTTGCATGTTTAAAACAGCATTTTTATCTTGCTTTCACCAACATTAGCTATTATACACGACAGAAACATGAATATGACAGTTTGAATACTTGAAAACGGTGTTTTGTTTGCTTTTGCATGCTAAAACAGCATTTTTATATTGCTTTCACTAACATTAGCTATTATACACGACAGAAACATGAATATGACAGTTTAAATACTTGAAAACAGCATTTTGTATATTTTTGCAAGCTAAAAACAGCTATTTTATCTTGATTTTGCAAACATAAGCCATTACACACGACATATACATGAATATGACAGTTTAAATACTTGAAAACGGTGTTTTGTATGCTCTTGCATGCTTAAAACAGCATTTTTATCTTGCTTTCACCAACATTAGCTATTATACACGACAGAAACATGAATATGACATTTTAAATACTTGAAAACAGCATTTTGTATATTTTTGCAAGCTGAAAACAGCTATTTTATCTTGATTTTGCAAACTTAAGCCATTACACACGACATATACATGAATATGACAGTTTAAATACTTGAAAACGGTGTTTTGTATGCTTTTGCGTGCTTAAAACAGTATTTTTATCTTGCTTTCACCAACATTAGCTATTATACACGACAGAAACATGAATATGACAGTTTAAATACTTGAAAACGGAGTTTTGTATGCTTTTGCATGCTTAAAACAGCATTTTTATCTTGCTTTCACCAACATTAGCTATTATACACGACAGAAACATGAATATGACAGTTTAAATACTTGAAAACAGCATTTTGTATGATCTTGCAAGCTGAGAACAGCTATTTTATCTTGATTTTGCAAACATAAACCTTTACACACGACATATACATGAATATGATAGTTTAAATACTTGAAAACAGCATATTGTTTGTTTTTGCAAGCTGAAAACAGCTATTTTATCTTGATTTTGTAAACATAAGCCATTACACACGACATATACATGATTATGACAGTTTAAATACTTGTAAACGTTGTTTTGTATGCTTTTGATTGCTTAAAACAGCATTTTTATCTTGCTTTCACCAACATTAGCTATTATACACGACAGAAACATGAATATGATAGTTTAAATACTTGAAAACTGCATTTTGTATGTTCTTGCAAGCTGAAAACAGCTATTTTATCTTGAGTTTGCAAACATAAGCCATTACACACGACATATACATGAATATGACAGTTTAAATACTTTAAAACGGTGTTTTGTATGCTTTTGATTGCTTAAAACAGCATTTTTATCTTGCTTTCACCAACATTAGCTATAATATACGACAGAAAAATGAATATGACAGTTTAAATACTTGAAAACTGCATTTTGTATGTTCTTGCAAGCTGAAAACAGCTATTTTATCTTGATTTTGCAAACATAAGCCATTACACACGACATAAACATGAATATGATAGTTTAAGTACTTGAAATCGGTGTTTTGTTTGCTTTTGCATGCTTAAAACAGCATTTTTATCTAGCTTTCACCAACATTAGCTATTATACACGACAGAAACATGAATATGACAGTTTAAATAATTAAAAACAGGATTTTGTATGTTTTTGCAAGCTGAAAACAACTAATTTATCTTGATTTTGCAAACATAAGTCATAACACACGACATATACATGAATATGACAGTTCAAATACTTGAAAACGGTGTTTTGTATGCTTTTGCATGCTTAAAACAGCATTATTATCTTGCTCTCACCAACATTAGCTATTATACACGACAGGGACATCAATATGACAGTTTAAATACTTGAAAACAGCATTTTGTATGTTCTTGCAAGCTAAAAACAGCTATTTTATCTTAATTCTGCAAACATAAGCCATTACACACGACATATACATGAATATGACAGTTTAAGTACTTGAAAACGGTATTTTGTATGCTTTTGTATGCTTAAAACAGCCTTTTTATCTTGCTTTCACCAACATCAGCTATTATACACGACAGAAACATGAATATGACAGTTTAAGTACTTGAAAGCAGCATTTTGAATGTTTTTGCAAGCTGAAAACAGCTATATTATCTTGATTTTGCAAACGTAAGCCATTACACACGACATATACATGAAGATGACAGTTTAAATACTTGAAAACAGCATTTTGTATGTTTTTGCAAGCTGAAAACAGCTATTTTATCTTGACTTTGCAAACATAAGCCATTACACACGACATATACATGAAAATGATAGTTTAAGTACTTAAAAACGGTGTTTTTTATGCTTTTGCATGCTTAAAACAGCATTTTTATCTTGCTTTCACCAACATTAGCTATTATACACGAGAGAAACATGAATACGACAGTTTAAATACTTGAAAACAGCATTTTGTATGTTTTTGCAAGCTGAAAACAGCTATTTTATCTTCATTTTGCAAACATAAGCCATTACACACGACATATACATGAATATGACAGTTTAAATACTTAAAAACAGCATTTTGTATGTTTTTGCAAGCTGAAAACAGCTATTTTATCTTGATTTTGCAAACATAAGCCATTACAAACGAAATATACATGAATATGACAGTTTAAATACTGAAAACGGTGTTTTGTATGCTTTTGCATGCTTAAAACATTATTTTTATCTTGCTTTCACCAACATTAGCTATTATACACGAGAGAAACATGAATACGACAGTTTAAATACTTGAAAACAGCATTTTGTATGTTTTTGCAAGCTGAAAACAGCTATTTTATCTTCATGTTGCAAACATAAGCCATTACACACGACATATACATGAATATGACAGTTTAAATACTTAAAAACAGCATTTTGTATGTTTTTGCAAGCTGAAAACAGCTATTTTATCTTGATTTTGCAAACATAAGCCATTACACACGACATATACATGAATATGACAGTTTAAATACTGAAAACGGTGTTTTGTATGCTTTTGCATGCTTAAAACATTATTTTTATCTTGCTTTCACCAACATTAGCTATTATACACGACAGAAACATGAATATGACAGTTTAAATACTTGAAAACAGCATTTTGTATATTTTTGCAAGCTGAAAACAGCTATTTTATCTTGATTTTGCAAACATAAGCCATTACACACGACATATATATGAATATGACAGTTTAAATACTTGAAAACGGTGTTTTGTATGCTTTTGCATGCTTAAAACAGCATTAATATCTTGCTTTCACCAACATTAGCTATTATACACGACAGGGACATGAATATGACAGTTTAAATACTTGAAAACAGCATTTTGTATGTTCTTGCAAGCTGAAAACAGCTATTTTATCTTAATTTTGCAAACATAAGCCATTACACACGACATATACATGAATATGACAGTATAAGTACTTGAAAACGTTGTTTTGTATGCTTTTGCATGCTTAAAACAGCATTTTTACCTTGCTTTCACCAACATTAGCTATTATACACGAGAGAAACATGAATACGACAGTTTAAATACTTGAAAACAGCATTTTGTATGTTTTTGCAAGCTGAAAACAGCTATTTTATCTTCATTTTGCAAACAAGCCATTACACACGACATATACATGAATATGACAGTTTAAATACTTGATAACAGCATTTTGTATGTTTTTGCAAGCTGAAAACAGCTATTTTATCTTGATTTTGCAAACATAAGCCATTACACACGACATATACATGAATATGACAGTTTATATACTTGAAAACGGTGTTTTGTATGCTTTTGATTGCTAAAAACAGCATTTTCATCTTGCTTTCACCAACATTAGCGATTATGCACGACAGAAACATGAATATGACAGTTTAAATACTTGAAAACAGCATTTTGTATGTTTTTGCAAGCTGAAAACTGCTATTTTATCTTGATTTTGCAAACTTAAGCCATTACACACGACATATACATAAATATGACAGTTTAAATACTTGAAAACGGTGTTTTGTATGGTTTTGCATGCTTAAAACAGCATTTTTACCTTGCTTTCACCAACATTAGCTATTATACACGACAGAAACATGAATATGATAGTTTAAATACTTGAAAACGGTGTTTTGTATGCTTTTGCAATCTTAAAACAGCATTTTTATCTTGCTTTCACCAACATTAGCTATTATACACGACAGAAACATGAATATGACAGTTTAAATACTTGAAAACGGTGTTTTGTATGCTTTTGCATGTTTAAAACAGCATTTTTATCTTGCTTTCACCAACATTAGCTATTATACACGACAGAAACATGAATATGACAGTTTGAATACTTGAAAACGGTGTTTTGTTTGCTTTTGCATGCTAAAACAGCATTTTTATATTGCTTTCACTAACATTAGCTATTATACACGACAGAAACATGAAT